>OZ012735.1:451961496-451985616 GCA_963859935.3 Lathyrus sativus
ATAAAGGTGGTTAATCTACTCGAAAGGGAGATGCCACTTATTGAAAATAAAGGTGGATAAGCTTCTCGAAAGAGAGATTCCACTTATCGAAAATAAAGGTGGATAAGCTTCTCGAAAGAGAGATTCCACTTATCAAAAATAGAGGTGGATAAGCTTCTCGAAAGTGAGATGCCAATTATCAAAAATAAAGGTGGATAAGCTTCTCGAAAGTGAGATGCCACTTATCGAAAATAAAGATGGATAAGCTTCTCGAAAGAGAGATTCCACTTATCGAAAATAAAGGTGGATAAGCTTCTCGAAAGAGAGATTCCACTTATCGAAAATAAAGGTGGATAAGCTTCTCAAAAGAGAGATGTCACTTATCGAAAATAAAGGTGGATAAGCTATTCGAAAGAGAGATGCCACTTATCGAAAATAAAGATGGATAAGCTTCTCGAAAGAGAGAATCCACTTATCGAAAATAAAGGTGGATAAGCTTCTCGAAAGAGAGATTCCACTTATCGAAAATAACGGTAGATAAGCTTCTATAAAGAGAGATGCCACTTATCATAAATAAAGGTGGATAAGCTTCTTGAAAGAGAAATGCCACTTATCGAAAATAACGGTAGATAAGCTTCTCTAAAGAGAGATGACACTTATCATAAATAAATGTGGATAAGTTTCTCGAAAGAGAGATGCCACTTATCAAAAATAAAGGTGGATAAGCTTCTCGAAAGGGAGATGCCACATATCGAAAACAAAGGTGGATAAGCTTCTCGAAAGAGAGATGCCACTTATCGAAAATAAAGCTGGATAAGCTACTCGAAAGAGAGATGCCACTTATCGAAAATAAATGAGGATAAACTTCTCGAAAGAGAGATGCCACTTATCGAAAATAAAGGTGGATAAGCTTCTCGAAAGAGAGATTCCACTTATCGAAAATAACGGTGGATAAGCTTCTCTAAAGAGAGATGCCACTTATCATAAATAAAGGTGGATAAGCTTCTCGAAAGTGAGATGCCATTTATCGAAAATAAAGATGGATAAGCTTCTCGAAAGAGAGATTCCACTTATCGAAAATAAAGGTGGATAAGCTTCTCGAAAGAGAGATTCCACTTATCGAAAATAAAGGTGGATAAGCTTCTCGAAAGAGAGATGCCACTTATCGAAAATAAAGGTGGATAAGCTTCTCGAAAGAGAGATGCCACTTATCGAAAATAAAGGTGGATAAGCTTCTCGAAAGAGAGATGCCAGTTATCGAAAATAAAGGTGGATAAGCTTCTCGAAAGAGAGATGCCACTTATAAATAATAAAGGTGAATAAGCTTTACGAAAGACAGATGCCATTAATAAAAAATAAAGGAGGATAACCTACCTAAAAGAGAGATGCCACTTATCGAAAATAAAGATGGATAAGCTTCTCAAAAGACAGATGCCACTTATTGAAAATAAAGGTGGTTAATCTACTCGAAAGAGCGATGCCACTTATTGAAAATAAAGGTGGATAAGCTTCTCGAAAGAGAGATGCCACTTATCGAAAATAAAGGTGGATAAGCTACTCGAAAGATAGATGCCACTTATCGAAAATAAATGAGGATAAACTTCTCGAAAGAGAGATGCCACTTATCGAAAATAAAGGTGGATAAGCTTCTCGAAAGAGAGATTCCACTTATCAAAAATAAAGGTGGATAAGCTTCTCGAAAGTGAGATGCCAATTATCAAAAATAAAGGTGGATAAGCTTCTTGAAAGTGAGATGCCACTTATCGAAAATAAAGGTGGATAAGCTACTCGAAAGAGAGATGCCATTTATCGAAAATAAAGGAGGATAAGCTTCTCGAAAGAGAGATGCCACTTATCGAAAATAAAGGTGGATAAGCTTCTCAAAAGACAGATGCCACTTATTGAAAATAAAGGTGGTTAATCTACTCGAAAGAGAGATGCCACTTATTGAAAATAAAGGTGGATAAGCTTCTCGAAAGAGAGATGCCACTTATCGAAAATAAAGGGGGATAAGCTTCTCGAAAGAGAGATTCCACTTATCAAAAATAAAGGTGGATAAGCTTCTCGAAAGTGAGATGCCAATTATCAAAAATAAAGGTGGATAAGCTTCTCGAAAGTGAGATGCCATTTATCGAAAATAAAGATGGATAAGCTTCTCGAAAGAGAGATTCCACTTCTCGAAAATAAAGGTGGATAAGCTTCTCGAAAGAGAGATGCCACTTATCGAAAATAAAGGTGGATAAGCTTCTCGAAAGAGAGATGCCACTTATCGAAAATAAAGGTGGATAAGCTTCTCGAAAGAGAGATGCCACTTATCGAAAATAAAGGTGGATAAGCTTCTCGAAAGAGAGATGCCACTTATCGAAAATAAAGGTGGATAAGCTTCTCGAAAGAGAGATGCCACTTATAAAAAATAAAGGTGAATAAGCTTTACGAAAGACAGATGCCACTAATCAAAAATAAAGGAGGATAACCTACCTAAAAGAGAGATGCCACTTATCGAAAATAAAGGTGGATAAGCTTCTCAAAAGACAGATGCCACTTATTGAAAATAAAGGTGGTTAATCTACTCGAAAGAGCGATGCCACTTATTGAAAATAAAGGTGGATAAGCTTCTCGAAAGAGAGATGCCACTTATCGAAAATAAATGAGGATAAACTTCTCGAAAGAGAGATGCCACTTATCGAAAATAAAGGTGGATAAGCTTCTCGAAAGAGAGATTCCACTTATCGAAAATAACGGTGGATAAGCTTCTCTAAAGAGAGATGCCACTTATCATAAATAAAGGTGGATAAGCTTCTCGAAAGTGAGATGCCATTTATCGAAAATAAAGATGGATAAGCTTCTCGAAAGAGAGATTCCACTTATCGAAAATAAAGGTGGATAAGCTTCTCGAAAGAGAGATTCCACTTATCGAAAATAAAGGTGGATAAGCTTCTCGAAAGAGAGATGCCACTTATCGAAAATAAAGGTGGATAAGCTTCTCGAAAGAGAGATGCCACTTATCGAAAATAAAGGTGGATAAGCTTCTCGAAAGAGAGATGCCAGTTATCGAAAATAAAGGTGGATAAGCTTCTCGAAAGAGAGATGCCACTTATAAATAATAAAGGTGAATAAGCTTTACGAAAGACAGATGCCATTAATAAAAAATAAAGGAGGATAACCTACCTAAAAGAGAGATGCCACTTATCGAAAATAAAGATGGATAAGCTTCTCAAAAGACAGATGCCACTTATTGAAAATAAAGGTGGTTAATCTACTCGAAAGAGCGATGCCACTTATTGAAAATAAAGGTGGATAAGCTTCTCGAAAGAGAGATGCCACTTATCGAAAATAAAGGTGGATAAGCTACTCGAAAGATAGATGCCACTTATCGAAAATAAATGAGGATAAACTTCTCGAAAGAGAGATGCCACTTATCGAAAATAAAGGTGGATAAGCTTCTCGAAAGAGAGATTCCACTTATCAAAAATAAAGGTGGATAAGCTTCTCGAAAGTGAGATGCCAATTATCAAAAATAAAGGTGGATAAGCTTCTTGAAAGTGAGATGCCACTTATCGAAAATAAAGGTGGATAAGCTACTCGAAAGAGAGATGCCATTTATCGAAAATAAAGGAGGATAAGCTTCTCGAAAGAGAGATGCCACTTATCGAAAATAAAGGTGGATAAGCTTCTCAAAAGACAGATGCCACTTATTGAAAATAAAGGTGGTTAATCTACTCGAAAGAGAGATGACACTTATTGAAAATAAAGGTGGATAAGCTTCTCGAAAGAGAGATGCCACTTATCGAAAATAAAGAGGGATAAGCTTCTCGAAAGAGAGATTCCACTTATCAAAAATAAAGGTGGATAAGCTTCTCGAAAGTGAGATGCCAATTATCAAAAATAAAGGTGGATAAGCTTCTCGAAAGTGAGATGCCATTTATCGAAAATAAAGATGGATAAGCTTCTCGAAAGAGAGATTCCACTTCTCGAAAATAAAGGTGGATAAGCTTCTCGAAAGAGAGATGCCACTTATCGAAAATAAAGGTGGATAAGCTTCTCGAAAGAGAGATGCCACTTATCGAAAATAAAGGTGGATAAGCTTCTCGAAAGAGAGATGCCACTTATCGAAAATAAAGGTGGATAAGCTTCTCGAAAGAGAGATGCCACTTATCGAAAATAAAGGTGGATAAGCTTCTCGAAAGAGAGATGCCACTTATAAAAAATAAAGGTGAATAAGCTTTACGAAAGACAGATGCCACTAATCAAAAATAAAGGAGGATAACCTACCTAAAAGAGAGATGCCACTTATCGAAAATAAAGGTGGATAAGCTTCTCAAAAGACAGATGCCACTTATTGAAAATAAAGGTGGTTAATCTACTCGAAAGAGCGATGCCACTTATTGAAAATAAAGGTGGATAAGCTTCTCGAAAGAGAGATGCCACTTATCGAAAATAAAGGTGGATAAGCTACTCGAAAGAGAGATGCCACTTATCGAAAATAAATGAGGATAAACTTCTCGAAAGAGAGATGCCACTTATCGAAAATAAAGGTGGATAAGCTTCTCGAAAGAGAGATTCCACTTATCAAAAATAAAGGTGGATAAGCTTCTCGAAAGTGAGATGCCAATTATCAAAAATAAAGGTGGATAAGCTTCTCGAAAGTGAGATGCCATTTATCGAAAATAAAGATGGATAAGCTTCTCGAAAGAGAGATTCCACTTATCGAAAATAAAGTTGGATAAGCTTCTCGAAAGAGAGATTCCACTTATCGAAAATAAAGATGGATAAGCTTCTCAAAAGAGAGATGCCACTTATCGAAAATAAAGGTGGATAAGCTATTCGAAAGAGAGATGCCACTTATCGAAAATAAAGATGGATAAGCTTCTCGAAAGAGAGAATCCACTTATCGAAAATAAAGGTGGATAAGCTTCTCGAAAGAGAGATTCCACTTATCGAAAATAACGGTAGATAAGCTTCTCTAAAGAGAGATGCCACTTATCATAAATAAAGGTGGATAAGCTTCTCGAAAGAGAGATGCCACTTATCGAAAATAACGGTAGATAAGCTTCTCTAAAGAGAGATTTCACTTATCATAAATAAAGGTGGATAAGCTTCTCGAAAGAGAGATGCCACTTATCGAAAATAAAGGTGGATAAGATTCTCGAAAGAGAGATGCCACTTATCGAAAATAAAGGTGGATAAGCTTCTCGAAAGAGAGATGCCACTTATCGAAAATAAAGGTGGATAAGCTTCTCGAAAGAGAGATGCCACTTATCGAAAATAAAGGTGGATAAGCTACTCGAAAGAGAGATGCTATTTATCGAAAATAAAGGAGGATAAGCTTCTCTAAAGAGAGATGCCACGTATCGAAAATAAAGGTGGATAACCTACCTAAAAGAGAGATGCCACTTATCGAAAATAAAGGTGGATAAGCTTCTCAAAAGACAGATGCCACTTATTGAAAATAAAGGTGGTTAATCTACTCGTAAGAGCGATGCCACTTATTGAAGATAAAGGTGGATAAGCTTCTCGAAAGAGAAATTCCACTTATCGAAAATAAAGGTGGATAAGCTTTTCGAAAGAGAGATGCCACTTATCGAAAATAAAGGTGGATAAGCTTCTCGAAAGAGAGATGCCACTTATCAGAAATAAAGGTGGATAAGCTTCTCGAAAGTGAGATGCCAATTATCAAAAATAAAGGTGGATAAGCTTCTCGAAAGAGAGATGCCACTTATCGAAAATAAAGGTGGATAAGCTTCTCGAAAGAGAGATTCCACTTATCGAAAATAAAGATGGATAAGCTTTTCGAAAGAGAGATTCCACTTATCGAAAATAAAGGTGGATAAGCTTCTCGAAAGAGAGATTCCACTTATCAAAAATAAAGGTGGATAAGCTTCTCGAAAGTGAGATGCCAATTATCAAAAATAAAGGTGGATAAGCTTCTCGAAAGTGAGATGCCATTTATCGAAAATAAAGATGGATAAGCTTCTCGAAAGAGAGATTCCACTTATCGAAAATAAAGTTGGATAAGCTTCTCGAAAGAGAGATTCCACTTATCGAAAATAAAGATGGATAAGCTTCTCAAAAGAGAGATGCCACTTATCGAAAATAAAGGTGGATAAGCTATTCGAAAGAGAGATGCCACTTATCGAAAATAAAGATGGATAAGCTTCTCGAAAGAGAGAATCCACTTATCGAAAATAAAGGTGGATAAGCTTCTCGAAAGAGAGATTCCACTTATCGAAAATAACGGTAGATAAGCTTCTCTAAAGAGAGATGCCACTTATCATAAATAAAGGTGGATAAGCTTCTCGAAAGAGAGATGCCACTTATCGAAAATAACGGTAGATAAGCTTCTCTAAAGAGAGATTTCACTTATCATAAATAAAGGTGGATAAGCTTCTCGAAAGAGAGATGCCACTTATCGAAAATAAAGGTGGATAAGATTCTCGAAAGAGAGATGCCACTTATCGAAAATAAAGGTGGATAAGCTTCTCGAAAGAGAGATGCCACTTATCGAAAATAAAGGTGGATAAGCTTCTCGAAAGAGAGATGCCACTTATCGAAAATAAAGGTGGATAAGCTACTCGAAAGAGAGATGCTATTTATCGAAAATAAAGGAGGATAAGCTTCTCTAAAGAGAGACGCCACGTATCGAAAATAAAGGTGGATAACCTACCTAAAAGAGAGATGCCACTTATCGAAAATAAAGGTGGATAAGCTTCTCAAAAGACAGATGCCACTTATTGAAAATAAAGGTGGTTAATCTACTCGAAAGAGCGATGCCACTTATTGAAGATAAAGGTGGATAAGCTTCTCGAAAGAGAAATTCCACTTATCGAAAATAAAGGTGGATAAGCTTCTCGAAAGAGAGATGCCACTTATCGAAAATAAAGGTGGATAAGCTTCTCGAAAGAGAGATGCCACTTATCAGAAATAAAGGTGGATAAGCTTCTCGAAAGTGAGATGCCAATTATCAAAAATAAAGGTGGATAAGCTTCTCGAAAGAGAGATGCCACTTATCGAAAATAAAGGTGGATAAGCTTCTCGAAAGAGAGATTCCACTTATCGAAAATAAAGATGGATAAGCTTTTCGAAAGAGAGATTCCACTTATCGAAAATAAAGGTGGATAAGCTTCTCGAAAGAGAGATGCCACTTATCGAAAATAACGGTAGATAAGCTTCTCTAAAGAGAGATGCCACTTATCATAAATAAAGGTGGATAAGCTTCTCGAAAGAGAGATGCCACTTATCGAAAATAACGGTAGATAAGCTTCTCTAAAGAGAGATGACACTTATCATAAATAAAGGTGGATAAGCTTCTCTAAAGAGAGATCCCACCTATCAAAAATAAAGGTGGATAAGCTTCTCGAAAAAGAGATGCCACATATCGAAAAAAAAGGTGGATAAGCTTCTCGAAAGAGAGATGCCACTTATCGAAAATAAAGGTGGATAAGCTACTCGAAAGAGAGATGCCATTTATCGAAAATAAAGGAGGATAAGCTTCTCGAAAGAGAGATGCCACTTATCGAAAATAAAGGTGGATAAGCTTCTCAAAAGACAGATGCCACTTATTGAAAATAAAGGTGGTTAATCTACTCGAAAGAGAGATGCCACTTATTGAAAATAAAGGTGGATAAGCTTCTCGAAAGAGAGATGCCACTTATCGAAAATAAAGGTGGATAAGCTTCTCGAAAGAGAGATTCCACTTATCAAAAATAAAGGTGGATAAGCTTCTCGAAAGTGAGATGCCAATTATCAAAAATAAAGGTGGATAAGCATCTCGAAAGTGAGATGCCATTTATCGAAAATAAAGATGGATAAGCTTCTCGAAAGAGAGATTCCACTTATCGAAAATAAAGGTGGATAAGCTTCTCGAAAGAGAGATTCCACTTATCGAAAATAAAGGGGGATAAGCTTCTCGAAAGAGAGATTCCACTTATCAAAAATAAAGGTGGATAAGCTTCTCGAAAGTGAGATGCCAATTATCAAAAATAAAGGTGGATAAGCTTCTCGAAAGTGAGATGCCATTTATCGAAAATAAAGATGGATAAGCTTCTCGAAAGAGAGATTCCACTTCTCGAAAATAAAGGTGGATAAGCTTCTCGAAAGAGAGATGCCACTTATCGAAAATAAAGGTGGATAAGCTACTCGAAAGAGAGATGCCACTTATCGAAAATAAATGAGGATAAACTTCTCGAAAGAGAGATGCCACTTATCGAAAATAAAGGTGGATAAGCTTCTCGAAAGAGAGATTCCACTTATCAAAAATAAAGGTGGATAAGCTTCTCGAAAGTGAGATGCCAATTATCAAAAATAAAGGTGGATAAGCTTCTCGAAAGAGAGATGCCATTTATCGAAAATAAAGATGGATAAGCTTCTCGAAAGAGAGATTCCACTTATCGAAAATAAAGGTGGATAAGCTTCTCGAAAGACAGATTCCACTTATCGAAAATAAAGATGGATAAGCTTCTCAAAAGAGAGATGCCACTTATCGAAAATAAAGGTGGATAAGCTATTCGAAAGAGAGATGCCACTTATCGAAAATAAAGATGGATAAGCTTCTCGAAAGAGAGAATCCACTTATCGAAAATAAAGGTGGATAAGCTTCTCGAAAGAGAGATTCCACTTATCGAAAATAACGGTAGATAAGCTTCTCTAAAGAGAGATGCCACTTATCATAAATAAAGGTGGATAAGCTTCTCGAAAGAGAGATGCCACTTATCGAAAATAACGGTAGATAAGCTTCTCTAAAGAGAGATTTCACTTATCATAAATAAAGGTGGATAAGCTTCTCGAAAGAGAGATGCCACTTATCGAAAATAAAGGTGGATAAGATTCTCGAAAGAGAGATGCCACTTATCGAAAATAAAGGTGGATAAGCTTCTCGAAAGAGAGATGCCACTTATCGAAAATAAAGGTGGATAAGCTTCTCGAAAGAGAGATGCCACTTATCGAAAATAAAGGTGGATAAGCTACTCGAAAGAGAGATGCTATTTATCGAAAATAAAGGAGGATAAGCTTCTCTAAAGAGAGATGCCACGTATCGAAAATAAAGGTGGATAACCTACCTAAAAGAGAGATGCCACTTATCGAAAATAAAGGTGGATAAGCTTCTCAAAAGACAGATGCCACTTATTGAAAATAAAGGTGGTTAATCTACTCGAAAGAGCGATGCCACTTATTGAAGATAAAGGTGGATAAGCTTCTCGAAAGAGAAATTCCACTTATCGAAAATAAAGGTGGATAAGCTTCTCGAAAGAGAGATGCCACTTATCGAAAATAAAGGTGGATAAGCTTCTCGAAAGAGAGATGCCACTTATCAGAAATAAAGGTGGATAAGCTTCTCGAAAGTGAGATGCCAATTATCAAAAATAAAGGTGGATAAGCCTCTCGAAAGAGAGATGCCACTTATCGAAAATAAAGGTGGATAAGCTTCTCGAAAGAGAGATTCCACTTATCGAAAATAAAGATGGATAAGCTTTTCGAAAGAGAGATTCCACTTATCGAAAATAAAGGTGGATAAGCTTCTCGAAAGAGAGATTCCACTTATCGAAAATAAAGGGGGATAAGCTTCTCGAAAGAGAGATTCCACTTATCAAAAATAAAGGTGGATAAGCTTCTCGAAAGTGAGATGCCAATTATCAAAAATAAAGGTGGATAAGCTTCTCGAAAGTGAGATGCCATTTATCGAAAATAAAGATGGATAAGCTTCTCGAAAGAGAGATTCCACTTCTCGAAAATAAAGGTGGATAAGCTTCTCGAAAGAGAGATGCCACTTATCGAAAATAAAGGTGGATAAGCTACTCGAAAGAGAGATGCCACTTATCGAAAATAAATGAGGATAAACTTCTCGAAAGAGAGATGCCACTTATCGAAAATAAAGGTGGATAAGCTTCTCGAAAGAGAGATTCCACTTATCAAAAATAAAGGTGGATAAGCTTCTCGAAAGTGAGATGCCAATTATCAAAAATAAAGGTGGATAAGCTTCTCGAAAGAGAGATGCCATTTATCGAAAATAAAGATGGATAAGCTTCTCGAAAGAGAGATTCCACTTATCGAAAATAAAGGTGGATAAGCTTCTCGAAAGACAGATTCCACTTATCGAAAATAAAGATGGATAAGCTTCTCAAAAGAGAGATGCCACTTATCGAAAATAAAGGTGGATAAGCTATTCGAAAGAGAGATGCCACTTATCGAAAATAAAGATGGATAAGCTTCTCGAAAGAGAGAATCCACTTATCGAAAATAAAGGTGGATAAGCTTCTCGAAAGAGAGATTCCACTTATCGAAAATAACGGTAGATAAGCTTCTCTAAAGAGAGATGCCACTTATCATAAATAAAGGTGGATAAGCTTCTCGAAAGAGAGATGCCACTTATCGAAAATAACGGTAGATAAGCTTCTCTAAAGAGAGATTTCACTTATCATAAATAAAGGTGGATAAGCTTCTCGAAAGAGAGATGCCACTTATCGAAAATAAAGGTGGATAAGATTCTCGAAAGAGAGATGCCACTTATCGAAAATAAAGGTGGATAAGCTTCTCGAAAGAGAGATGCCACTTATCGAAAATAAAGGTGGATAAGCTTCTCGAAAGAGAGATGCCACTTATCGAAAATAAAGGTGGATAAGCTACTCGAAAGAGAGATGCTATTTATCGAAAATAAAGGAGGATAAGCTTCTCTAAAGAGAGATGCCACGTATCGAAAATAAAGGTGGATAACCTACCTAAAAGAGAGATGCCACTTATCGAAAATAAAGGTGGATAAGCTTCTCAAAAGACAGATGCCACTTATTGAAAATAAAGGTGGTTAATCTACTCGAAAGAGCGATGCCACTTATTGAAGATAAAGGTGGATAAGCTTCTCGAAAGAGAAATTCCACTTATCGAAAATAAAGGTGGATAAGCTTCTCGAAAGAGAGATGCCACTTATCGAAAATAAAGGTGGATAAGCTTCTCGAAAGAGAGATGCCACTTATCAGAAATAAAGGTGGATAAGCTTCTCGAAAGTGAGATGCCAATTATCAAAAATAAAGGTGGATAAGCCTCTCGAAAGAGAGATGCCACTTATCGAAAATAAAGGTGGATAAGCTTCTCGAAAGAGAGATTCCACTTATCGAAAATAAAGATGGATAAGCTTTTCGAAAGAGAGATTCCACTTATCGAAAATAAAGGTGGATAAGCTTCTCGAAAGAGAGATGCCACTTATCGAAAATAACGGTAGATAAGCTTCTCTAAAGAGAGATGCCACTTATCATAAATAAAGGTGGATAAGCTTCTCGAAAGAGAGATGCCACTTATCGAAAATAACGGTAGATAAGCTTCTCTAAAGAGAGATGACACTTATCATAAATAAAGGTGGATAAGCTTCTCGAAAGAGAGATCCCACCTATCAAAAATAAAGGTGGATAAGCTTCTCGAAAAAGAGATGCCACATATCGAAAAAAAAGGTGGATAAGCTTCTCGAAAGAAAGATGCCACTTATCGAAAATAAAGGTGGATAAGCTACTCGAAAGAGAGATGCCATTTATCGAAAATAAAGGAGGATAAGCTTCTCGAAAGAGAGATGCCACTTATCGAAAATAAAGGTGGATAAGCTTCTCAAAAGACAGATGCCACTTATTGAAAATAAATTTGGTTAATCTACTCGAAAGAGAGATGCCACTTATTGAAAATAAAGGTGGATAAGCTTCTCGAAAGAGAGATGCCACTTATCGAAAATAAAGGTGGATAAGCTTCTCGAAAGAGAGATTCCACTTATCAAAAATAAAGGTGGATAAGCTTCTCGAAAGTGAGATGCCAATTATCAAAAATAAAGGTGGATAAGCATCTCGAAAGTGAGATGCCATTTATCGAAAATAAAGATGGATAAGCTTCTCGAAAGAGAGATTCCACTTATCGAAAATAAAGGTGGATAAGCTTCTCGAAAGAGAGATTCCACTTATCGAAAATAAAGGTGGATAAGCTTCTCAAAAGAGAGATGCCACTTATCGAAAATAAAGGTGGATAAGCTATTCGAAAGAGAGATGCCACTTATCGAAAATAAAGATGGATAAGCTTCTCGAAAGAGAGAATCCACTTATCGAAAATAAAGGTGGATAAGCTTCTCGAAAGAGAGATTCCACTTATCGAAAATAACGGTAGATAAGCTTCTCTAAAGAGAGATGCCACTTATCATAAATAAAGGTGGATAAGCTTCTCGAAAGAGAGATGCCACTTATCGAAAATAACGGTAGATAAGCTTCTCTAAAGAGAGATGACACTTATCATAAATAAAGGTGGATAAGCTTCTCGAAAGAGAGATGCCACTTATCGAAAATAAAGGTGGATAAGCTTCTCGAAAGAGATATGCCACTTATCGAAAATAAAGGTGGATAAGCTTCTCGAAAGAGAGATGCCACTTATCGAAAATAAAGGTGGATAAGCTTCTCGAAAGAGAGATGCCACTTATCGAAAATAAAGGTGGATAAGCTACTCGAAAGAGAGATGCCATTTATCGAAAATAAAGGAGGATAAGCTTCTCTAAAGAGAGATGCCACGTATCGAAAATAAAGGTGGATAACCTACCTAAAAGAGAGATGCCACTTATCGAAAATAAAGGTGGATAAGCTTCTCAAAAGACAGATGCCACTTATTGAAAATAAAGGTGGTTAATCTACTCGAAAGAGCGATGCCACTTATTGAAAATAAAGGTGGATAAGCTTCTCGAAAGAGAAATTCCACTTATCGAAAATAAAGGTGGATAAGCTTCTCGAAAGAGAGATGCCACTTATCGAAAATAAAGGTGGATAAGCTTCTCGAAAGAGAGATGCCACTTATCAGAAATAAAGGTGGATAAGCTTCTCGAAAGTGAGATGCCAATTATCAAAAATAAAGGTGGATAAGCTTCTCGAAAGAGAGATGCCACTTATCGAAAATAAAGGTGGATAAGCTTCTCGAAAGAGAGATTCCACTTATCGAAAATAAAGATGGATAAGCTTTTCGAAAGAGAGATTCCACTTATCGAAAATAAAGGTGGATAAGCTTCTCGAAAGAGAGATGCCACTTATCGAAAATAACGGTAGATAAGCTTCTCTAAAGAGAGATGCCACTTATCATAAATAAAGGTGGATAAGCTTGTCGAAAGAGAGATGCCACTTATCGAAAATAACGGTAGATAAGCTTCTCTAAAGAGAGATGACACTTATCATAAATAAAGGTGGATAAGCTTCTCGAAAGAGAGATGCCACCTATCAAAAATAAAGGTGGATAAGCTTCTCGAAAAAGAGATGCCACATATCGGAAAAAAAGGTGGATAAGCTTCTCGAAAGAGAGATGCCACTTATCGAAAATAAAGGTGGATAAGCTACTCGAAAGAGAGATGCCATTTATCGAAAATAAAGGAGGATAAGGTTCTCGAAAGAGAGATGCCACTTATCGAAAATAAAGGTGGATAAGCTTCTCAAAAGACAGATGCCACTTATTGAAAATAAAGGTGGTTAATCTACTCGAAAGAGAGATGCCACTTATTGAAAATAAAGGTGGATAAGCTTCTCGAAAGAGAGATGCCACTTATCGAAAATAAAGGTGGATAAGCTTCTCGAAAGAGAGATTCCACTTATCAAAAATAAAGGTGGATAAGCTTCTCGAAAGTGAGATGCCAATTATCAAAAATAAAGGTGGATAAGCTTCTCAAAAGAGAGATGCCACTTATCGAAAATAAAGGTGGATAAGCTTCTCGAAAGAGAGATGCCACTTATCAAAAATAAAGGTGGATAAGCTTCTCGAAAGAGAGAAGCCAGTTATCGAAAATAAAGGTGGATAAGCTTCTCGAAAGAGAGATGCCACTTATAAATAATAAAGGTGAATAAGCTTTACGAAAGACAGATGCCATTAATCAAAAATAAAGGAGGATAACCTACCTAAAAGAGAGATGCCACTTATCGAAAATAAAGGTGGATAAGCTTCTCAAAAGACAGATGCCACTTATTGAAAATAAAGGTGGTTAATCTACTCGAAAGAGCGATGCCACTTATTGAAAATAAAGGTGGATAAGCTTCTCGAAAGAGAGATGCCACTTATCGAAAATAAAGGTGGATAAGCTACTCGAAAGAGAGATGCCACTTATCGAAAATAAATGAGGATAAACTTCTCGAAAGAGAGATGCCACTTATCGAAAATAAAGGTGGATAAGCTTCTCGAAAGAGAGATTCCACTTATCAAAAATAAAGGTGGATAAGCTTCTCGAAAGTGAGATGCCAATTATCAAAAATAAAGGTGGATAAGCTTCTCGAAAGTGAGATGCCACTTATCGAAAATAAAGGTGGATAAGCTACTCGAAAGAGAGATGCCATTTATCGAAAATAAAGGAGGATAAGCTTCTCGAAAGAGAGATGCCACTTATCGAAAATAAAGGTGGATAAGCTTCTCAAAAGACAGATGCCACTTATTGAAAATAAAGGTGGTTAATCTACTCGAAAGAGAGATGCCACTTATTGAAAATAAAGGTGGATAAGCTTCTCGAAAGAGAGATGCCACTTATCGAAAATAAAGGGGGATAAGCTTCTCGAAAGAGAGATTCCACTTATCAAAAATAAAGGTGGATAAGCTTCTCGAAAGTGAGATGCCAATTATCAAAAATAAAGGTGGATAAGCTTCTCGAAAGTGAGATGCCATTTATCGAAAATAAAGATGGATAAGCTTCTCGAAAGAGAGATTCCACTTCTCGAAAATAAAGGTGGATAAGCTTCTCGAAAGAGAGATGCCACTTATCGAAAATAAAGGTGGATAAGCTTCTCGAAAGAGAGATGCCACTTATCGAAAATAAAGGTGAATAAGCTTCTCGAAAGAGAGATGCCACTTATCGAAAATAAAGGTGGATAAGCTTCTCGAAAGAGAGATGCCACTTATCGAAAATAAAGGTGGATAAGCTTCTCGAAAGAGAGATTCCACTTATAAAAAATAAAGGTGAATAAGCTTTACGAAAGACAGATGCCACTAATCAAAAATAAAGGAGGATAACCTACCTAAAAGAGAGATGCCACTTATCGAAAATAAAGGTGGATAAGCTTCTCAAAAGACAGATGCCACTTATTGAAAATAAAGGTGGTTAATCTACTCGAAAGAGCGATGCCACTTATTGAAAATAAAGGTGGATAAGCTTCTCGAAAGAGAGATGCCACTTATCGAAAATAAAGGTGGATAAGCTACTCGAAAGAGAGATGCCACTTATCGAAAATAAATGAGGATAAACTTCTCGAAAGAGAGATGCCACTTATCGAAAATAAAGGTGGATAAGCTTCTCGAAAGAGAGATTCCACTTATCAAAAATAAAGGTGGATAAGCTTCTCGAAAGTGAGATGCCAATTATCAAAAATAAAGGTGGATAAGCTTCTCGAAAGTGAGATGCCATTTATCGAAAATAAAGATGGATAAGCTTCTCGAAAGAGAGATTCCACTTATCGAAAATAAAGGTGGATAAGCTTCTCGAAAGAGAGATTCCACTTATCGAAAATAAAGATGGATAAGCTTCTCAAAAGAGAGATGCCACTTATCGAAAATAAAGGTGGATAAGCTATTCGAAAGAGAGATGCCACTTATCGAAAATAAAGATGGATAAGCTTCTCGAAAGAGAGAATCCACTTATCGAAAATAAAGGTGGATAAGCTTCTCGAAAGAGAGATTCCACTTATCGAAAATAACGGTAGATAAGCTTCTCCAAAGAGAGATGCCACTTATCATAAATAAAGGTGGATAAGCTTCTCGAAAGAGAGATGCCACTTATCGAAAATAACGGTAGATAAGCTTCTCTAAAGGGAGATTTCACTTATCATAAATAAAGGTGGATAAGCTTCTCGAAAGAGAGATGCCACTTATCGAAAATAAAGGTGGATAAGATTCTCGAAAGAGAGATGCCACTTATCGAAAATAAAGGTGGATAAGCTTCTCGAAAGAGAGATGCCACTTATCGAAAATAAAGGTGGATAAGCTTCTCGAAAGAGAGATGCCACTTATCGAAAATAAAGGTGGATAAGCTTCTCGAAAGAGAGATGCCACTTATCAAAAATAAAGGTGGATAAGCTTCTCGAAAGAGAGATGCCAGTTATCGAAAATAAAGGTGGATAAGCTTCTCGAAAGAGAGATGCCACTTATAAATAATAAAGGTGAATAAGCTTTACGAAAGACAGATGCCATTAATCAAAAATAAAGGAGGATAACCTACCTAAAAGAGAGATGCCACTTATCGAAAATAAAGGTGGATAAGCTTCTCAAAAGACAGATGCCACTTATTGAAAATAAAGGTGGTTAATCTACTCGAAAGAGCGATGCCACTTATTGAAAATAAAGGTGGATAAGCTTCTCGAAAGAGAGATGCCACTTATCGAAAATAAAGGTGGATAAGCTACTCGAAAGAGAGATGCCACTTATCGAAAATAAATGAGGATAAACTTCTCGAAAGAGAGATGCCACTTATCGAAAATAAAGGGGGATAAGCTTCTCGAAAGAGAGATTCCACTTATCAAAAATAAAGGTGGATAAGCTTCTCGAAAGTGAGATGCCAATTATCAAAAATAAAGGTGGATAAGCTTCTCGAAAGTGAGATGCCACTTATCGAAAATAAAGGTGGATAAGCTACTCGAAAGAGAGATGCCATTTATCGAAAATAAAGGAGGATAAGCTTCTCGAAAGAGAGATGCCACTTATCGAAAATAAAGGTGGATAAGCTTCTCAAAAGACAGATGCCACTTATTGAAAATAAAGGTGGTTAATCTACTCGAAAGAGAGATGCCACTTATTGAAAATAAAGGTGGATAAGCTTCTCGAAAGAGAGATTCCACTTATCGAAAATAAAGGTGGATAAGCTTCTCGAAAGAGAGATTCCACTTATCAAAAATAAAGGTGGATAAGCTTCTCGAAAGTGAGATGCCAATTATCAAAAATAAAGGTGGATAAGCTTCTCGAAAGTGAGATGCCAATTATCAAAAATAAAGGTGGATAAGCTTCTCGAAAGTGAGATGCCATTTATCGAAAATAAAGATGGATAAGCTTCTCGAAAGAGAGATTCCACTTCTCGAAAATAAAGGTGGATAAGCTTCTCGAAAGAGAGATGCCACTTATCGAAAATAAAGGTGGATAAGCTTCTCGAAAGAGAGATGCCACTTATCGAAAATAAAGGTGAATAAGCTTCTCGAAAGAGAGATGCCACTTATCGAAAATAAAGGTGGATAAGCTTCTCGAAAGAGAGATGCCACTTATCGAAAATAAAGGTGGATAAGCTTCTCGAAAGAGAGATTCCACTTATAAAAAATAAAGGTGAATAAGCTTTACGAAAGACAGATGCCACTAATCAAAAATAAAGGAGGATAACCTACCTAAAAGAGAGATGCCACTTATCGAAAATAAAGGTGGATAAGCTTCTCAAAAGACAGATGCCACTTATTGAAAATAAAGGTGGTTAATCTACTCGAAAGAGCGATGCCACTTATATAAAATAAAGGTGGATAAGCTTCTCGAAAGAGAGATGCCACTTATCGAAAATAAAGGTGGATAAGCTACTCGAAAGAGAGATGCCACTTATCGAAAATAAATGAGGATAAACTTCTCGAAAGAGAGATGCCACTTATCGAAAATAAAGGTGGATAAGCTTCTCGAAAGAGAGATTCCACTTATCAAAAATAAAGGTGGATAAGCTTCTCGAAAGTGAGATGCCAATTATCAAAAATAAAGGTGGATAAGCTTCTCGAAAGTGAGATGCCATTTATCGAAAATAAAGATGGATAAGCTTCTCGAAAGAGAGATTCCACTTATCGAAAATAAAGGTGGATAAGCTTCTCGAAAGAGAGATTCCACTTATCGAAAATAAAGATGGATAAGCTTCTCAAAAGAGAGATGCCACTTATCAAAAATAAAGGTGGATAAGCTATTCGAAAGAGAGATGCCACTTATCGAAAATAAAGATGGATAAGCTTCTCGAAAGAGAGAATCCACTTATCGAAAATAAAGGTGGATAAGCTTCTCGAAAGAGAGATTCCACTTATCGAAAATAACGGTAGATAAGCTTCTCCAAAGAGAGATGCTACTTATCATAAATAAAGGTGGATAAGCTTCTCGAAAGAGAGATGCCACTTATCGAAAATAACGGTAGATAAGCTTCTCTAAAGGGAGATTTCACTTATCATAAATAAAGGTGGATAAGCTTCTCGAAAGAGAGATGCCACTTATCGAAAATAAAGGTGGATAAGATTCTCGAAAGAGAGATGCCACTTATCAAAAATAAAGGTGGATAAGCTTCTCGAAAGAGAGATGCCACTTATCGAAAATAAAGGTGGATAAGCTTCTCGAAAGAGAGATGCCACTTATCGAAAATAAAGGTGGATAAGCTACTCGAAAGAGAGATGCTATTTATCGAAAATAAAGGAGGATAAGCTTCTCTAAAGAGAGATGCCACGTATCGAAAATAAAGGTGGATAACCTACCTAAAAGAGAGATGCCACTTATCGAAAATAAAGGTGGATAAGCTTCTCAAAAGACAGATGCCACTTATTGAAAATAAAGGTGGTTAATCTACTCAAAAGAGCGATGCCACTTATTGAAAATAAAGGTGGATAAGCTTCTCGAAAGAGAAATTCCACTTATCGAAAATAAAGGTGGATAAGCTTCTCGAAAGAGAGATGCCACTTATCGAAAATAAAGGTGGATAAGCTTCTCGAAAGAGAGATGCCACTTATCAGAAATAAAGGTGGATAAGCTTCTCGAAAGTGAGATGCCAATTATCAAAAATAAAGGTGGATAAGCTTCTCGAAAGAGAGATGCCACTTATCAAAAATAAAGGTGGCTAAGCTTCTGGAAAGAGAGATTCCACTTATCGAAAATAAAGATGGATAAGCTTCTCGAAAGAGAGATTCCACTTCTCGAAAATAAAGGTGGATAAGCTTCTCGAAAGAGAGATGCCACTTATCGAAAATAAAGGTGGATAAGCTTCTCGAAAGAGAGATGCCACTTATCGAAAATAAAGGTGAATAAGCTTCTCGAAAGAGAGATGCCACTTATCGAAAATAAAGGTGGATAAGCTTCTCGAAAGAGAGATGCCACTTATCGAAAATAAAGGTGGATAAGCTTCTCGAAAGAGAGATTCCACTTATAAAAAATAAAGGTGAATAAGCTTTACGAAAGACAGATGCCACTAATCAAAAATAAAGGAGGAT
Organism: Lathyrus sativus; assembly: GCA_963859935.3. Lineage (NCBI taxonomy): Eukaryota > Viridiplantae > Streptophyta > Magnoliopsida > Fabales > Fabaceae > Lathyrus > Lathyrus sativus. Next base: position 451,980,645 of record OZ012735.1, read on the forward strand.
AACCTACCTAAAAGAGAGATGCCACTTATCGAAAATAAAGGTGGATAAGCTTCTCAAAAGACAGATGCCACTTATTGAAAATAAAGGTGGTTAATCTACTCGAAAGAGCGATGCCACTTATTGAAAATAAAGGTGGATAAGCTTCTCGAAAGAGAGATGCCACTTATCGAAAATAAAGGTGGATAAGCTACTCGAAAGAGAGATGCCACTTATCGAAAATAAATGAGGATAAACTTCTCGAAAGAGAGATGCCACTTATCGAAAATAAAGGTGGATAAGCTTCTCGAAAGAGAGATTCCACTTATCAAAAATAAAGGTGGATAAGCTTCTCGAAAGTGAGATGCCAATTATCAAAAATAAAGGTGGATAAGCTTCTCGAAAGTGAGATGCCATTTATCGAAAATAAAGATGGATAAGCTTCTCGAAAGAGAGATTCCACTTATCGAAAATAAAGGTGGATAAGCTTCTCGAAAGAGAGATTCCACTAATCGAAAATAAAGATGGATAAGCTTCTCAAAAGAGAGATGCCACTTATCGAAAATAAAGGTGGATAAGCTATTCGAAAGAGAGATGCCACTTATCGAAAATAAAGATGGATAAGCTTCTCGAAAGAGAGAATCCACTTATCGAAAATAAAGGTGGATAAGCTTCTCGAAAGAGAGATTCCACTTATCGAAAATAACGGTAGATAAGCTTCTCCAAAGAGAGATGCCACTTATCATAAATAAAGGTGGATAAGCTTCTCGAAAGAGAGATGCCACTTATCGAAAATAACGGTAGATAAGCTTCTCTAAAGGGAGATTTCACTTATCATAAATAAAGGTGGATAAGCTTCTCGAAAGAGAGATGCCACTTATCGAAAATAAAGGTGGATAAGATTCTCGAAAGAGAGATGCCACTTATCGAAAATAAAGGTGGATAAGCTTCTCGAAAGAGAGATGCCACTTATCGAAAATAAAGGTGGATAAGCTTCTCGAAAGAGAGATGCCACTTATCGAAAATAAAGGTGGATAAGCTTCTCGAAAGAGAGATGCCACTTATCAAAAATTAAGGTGGATAAGCTTCTCGAAAGAGAGATGCCAGTTATCGAAAATAAAGGTGGATAAGCTTCTCGAAAGAGAGATGCCACTTATAAATAATAAAGGTGAATAAGCTTTACGAAAGACAGATGCCATTAATCAAAAATAAAGGAGGATAACCTACCTAAAAGAGAGATGCCACTTATCGAAAATAAAGGTGGATAAGCTTCTCAAAAGACAGATGCCACTTATTGAAAATAAAGGTGGTTAATCTACTCGAAAGAGCGATGCCACTTATTGAAAATAAAGGTGGATAAGCTTCTCGAAAGAGAGATGCCACTTATCGAAAATAAAGGTGGATAAGCTACTCGAAAGAGAGATGCCACTTATCGAAAATAAATGAGGATAAACTTCTCGAAAGAGAGATGCCACTTATCGAAAATAAAGGGGGATAAGCTTCTCGAAAGAGAGATTCCACTTATCAAAAATAAAGGTGGATAAGCTTCTCGAAAGTGAGATGCCAATTATCAAAAATAAAGGTGGATAAGCTTCTCGAAAGAGAGAATCCACTTATCGAAAATAAAGGTGGATAAGCTTCTCGAAAGAGAGATTCCACTTATCGAAAATAACGGTAGATAAGCTTCTCCAAAGAGAGATGCCACTTATCATAAATAAAGGTGGATAAGCTTCTCGAAAGAGAGATGCCACTTATCGAAAATAACGGTAGATAAGCTTCTCTAAAGGGAGATTTCACTTATCATAAATAAAGGTGGATAAGCTTCTCGAAAGAGAGATGCCACTTATCGAAAATAAAGGTGGATAAGATTCTCGAAAGAGAGATGCCACTTATCGAAAATAAAGGTGGATAAGCTTCTCGAAAGAGAGATGCCACTTATCGAAAATAAAGGTGGATAAGCTTCTCGAAAGAGAGATGCCACTTATCGAAAATAAAGGTGGATAAGCTTCTCGAAAGAGAGATGCCACTTATCAAAAATTAAGGTGGATAAGCTTCTCGAAAGAGAGATGCCAGTTATCGAAAATAAAGGTGGATAAGCTTCTCGAAAGAGAGATGCCACTTATAAATAATAAAGGTGAATAAGCTTTACGAAAGACAGATGCCATTAATCAAAAATAAAGGAGGATAACCTACCTAAAAGAGAGATGCCACTTATCGAAAATAAAGGTGGATAAGCTTCTCAAAAGGCAGATGCCACTTATTGAAAATAAAGGTGGTTAATCTACTCGAAAGAGCGATGCCACTTATTGAAAATAAAGGTGGATAAGCTTCTCGAAAGAGAGATGCCACTTATCGAAAATAAAGGTGGATAAGCTACTCGAAAGAGAGATGCCACTTATCGAAAATAAATGAGGATAAACTTCTCGAAAGAGAGATGCCACTTATCGAAAATAAAGGGGGATAAGCTTCTCGAAAGAGAGATTCCACTTATCAAAAATAAAGGTGGATAAGCTTCTCGAAAGTGAGATGCCAATTATCAAAAATAAAGGTGGATAAGCTTCTCGAAAGTGAGATGCCATTTATCGAAAATAAAGATGGATAAGCTTCTCGAAAGAGAGATTCCACTTCTCGAAAATAAAGGTGGATAAGCTTCTCGAAAGAGAGATGCCACTTATCGAAAATAAAGGTGGATAAGCTTCTCGAAAGAGAGATGCCACTTATCGAAAATAAAGGTGAATAAGCTTCTCGAAAGAGAGATGCCACTTATCGAAAATAAAGGTGGATAAGCTTCTCGAAAGAGAGATGCCACTTATCGAAAATAAAGGTGGATAAGCTTCTCGAAAGAGAGATTCCACTTATCGAAAATAAATGAGGATAAACTTCTCGAAAGAGAGATGCCACTTATCGAAAATAAAGGTGGATAAGCTTCTCGAAAGAGAGATTCCACTTATCAAAAATAAAGGTGGATAAGCTTCTCGAAAGTGAGATGCCAATTATCAAAAATAAAGGTGGATAAGCTTCTCGAAAGTGAGATGCCATTTATCGAAAATAAAGATGGATAAGCTTCTCGAAAGAGAGATTCCACTTATCGAAAATAAAGGTGGATAAGCTTCTCGAAAGAGAGATTCCACTTATCGAAAATAAAGATGGATAAGCTTCTCAAAAGAGAGATGCCACTTATCGAAAATAAAGGTGGATAAGCTATTCGAAAGAGAGATGCCACTTATCGAAAATAAAGATGGATAAGCTTCTCGAAAGAGAGAATCCACTTATCGAAAATAAAGGTGGATAAGCTTCTCGAAAGAGAGATTCCACTTATCGAAAATAACGGTAGATAAGCTTCTCCAAAGAGAGATGCCACTTATCATAAATAAAGGTGGATAAGCTTCTCGAAAGAGAGATGCCACTTATCGAAAATAACGGTAGATAAGCTTCTCTAAAGGGAGATTTCACTTATCATAAATAAAGGTGGATAAGCTTCTCGAAAGAGAGATGCCACTTATCGAAAATAAAGGTGGATAAGATTCTCGAAAGAGAGATGCCACTTATCGAAAATAAAGGTGGATAAGCTTCTCGAAAGAGAGATGCCACTTATCGAAAATAAAGGTGGATAAGCTTCTCGAAAGAGAGATGCCACTTATCGAAAATAAAGGTGGATAAGCTTCTCGAAAGAGAGATGCCACTTATCAAAAATAAAGGTGGATAAGCTTCTCGAAAGAGAGATGCCAGTTATCGAAAATAAAGGTGGATAAGCTTCTCGAAAGAGAGATGCCACTTATAAATAATAAAGGTGAATAAGCTTTACGAAAGACAGATGCCATTAATCAAAAATAAAGGAGGATAACCTACCTAAAAGAGAGATGCCACTTATCGAAAATAAAGGTGGATAAGCTTCTCAAAAGACAGATGCCACTTATTGAAAATAAAGGTGGTTAATCTACTCGAAAGAGCGATGCCACTTATTGAAAATAAAGGTGGATAAGCTTCTCGAAAGAGAGATGCCACTTATCGAAAATAAAGGTGGATAAGCTACTCGAAAGAGAGATGCCACTTATCGAAAATAAATGAGGATAAACTTCTCGAAAGAGAGATGCCACTTATCGAAAATAAAGGTGGATAAGCTTCTCGAAAGAGAGATTCCACTTATCAAAAATAAAGGTGGATAAGCTTCTCGAAAGTGAGATGCCAATTATCAAAAATAAAGGTGGATAAGCTTCTCGAAAGTGAGATGCCACTTATCGAAAATAAAGGTGGATAAGCTACTCGAAAGAGAGATGCCATTTATCGAAAATAAAGGAGGATAAGCTTCTCGAAAGAGAGATGCCACTTATCGAAAATAAAGGTGGATAAGCTTCTCAAAAGACAGATGCCACTTATTGAAAATAAAGGTGGTTAATCTACTCGAAAGAGAGATGCCACTTATTGAAAATAAAGGTGGATAAGCTTCTCGAAAGAGAGATTCCACTTATCGAAAATAAAGGTGGATAAGCTTCTCGAAAGAGAGATTCCACTTATCAAAAATAAAGGTGGATAAGCTTCTCGAAAGTGAGATGCCAATTATCAAAAATAAAGGTGGATAAGCTTCTCGAAAGTGAGATGCCAATTATCAAAAATAAAGGTGGATAAGCTTCTCGAAAGTGAGATGCCATTTATCGAAAATAAAGATGGATAAGCTTCTCGAAAGAGAGATTCCACTTCTCGAAAATAAAGGTGGATAAGCTTCTCGAAAGAGAGATGCCACTTATCGAAAATAAAGGTGGATAAGCTTCTCGAAAGAGAGATGCCACTTATCGAAAATAAAGGTGAATAAGCTTCTCGAAAGAGAGATGCCACTTATCGAAAATAAAGGTGGATAAGCTTCTCGAAAGAGAGATGCCACTTATCGAAAATAAAGGTGGATAAGCTTCTCGAAAGAGAGATTCCACTTATAAAAAATAAAGGTGAATAAGCTTTACGAAAGACAGATGCCACTAATCAAAAATAAAGGAGGATAACC
>OZ012735.1:451986116-452160206 GCA_963859935.3 Lathyrus sativus
GTGGCATCTCTCTTTCGAGTAGCTTATCCACCTTTATTTTCGATAAGTTGCATCTCTCTTTTGAGAAGCTTATCCACCTTTATTTTCGATAAGCGGAATCTCTCTTTCGAGAAGCTTATCCACCTTTATTTTCGATAAGTGGCATCTCTCTTTCGAGAAGCTTATCCACTTTTATTTATGATACGTGTCATCTCTCTTTAGAGAAGCTTATCTACCGTTATATTCGATAAGTGGCATCTATCTTTCGAGAAGCTTATCCACCTTTATTTATGATTAGTGGCATCTCTCTTTAGAGAAGCTTATCCACCTTTATTTTTGATAAGTGGAATCTCTCTTTCGAGAAGCTTATCCACCTTTATTTTCGATAAGTGGCATCTCTATTTCGAGTAGCTTATCCACCTTTATTTTCGATAAGTGGCATCCCTCTTTCCAGAAGCTTATCCACCTTTATTTTTGATAAGTGGAATCTCTCTTTCGAGAAGCTTATCCACCTTTATTTTCGATAAGTGGCATCTCTCTTTCGAGAAGCTTATCCACCTTTATTTTTGATAATTGGCATCTCACTTTCGAGAAGCTTATCCACATTTATTTTCGATAAGTGGCATCTCTCTTTCGAGAAGCTTATCCACATTTATTTTCGACAAATGGCATCTCTCTTTCGAGAATCTTACCCACCTTTATTTTCGATCAGTGGAATCTCTCTTTCGAGAAGCTTATCCACCTTTATTTTTAATAAGTGGCATCTCTCTTTCGAGTAGATTATCCACCTTTATTTTCAATAAGTGGAATCTCTCTTTCGAGAAGCTTATCCACCTTTATTTTTGATAATTGGCATCTCACTTTCGAGAAGCTTATCCACCTTTATTTCTGATAAGTCGCATCTCTCTTTCCAGAAACTTATCCACCTTTATTTTCGATAAGTGGCATCTCTCTTTTGAGAAGCTTATCCACCTTTATTTTCGATAAGTGGAATCTCTCTTTCGAGAAGCTTATCCACCTTTATTTTCAATAAGTGGCATCTCTCTTTCGAGTAGATTAACCACCTTTATTTTCAATAAGTGGCATCTGTCTTTTGAGAAGCTTATCCACCTTTATTTTCGATAAGTGGCATCTCTCTTTTAGGTAGGTTATCCTCCTTTATTTTCGATTAGTGGCATCTGTCTTACTTAAAGCTTATTCACCTTTATTTTTGATAAGTGACATCTCTCTTTCGAGAAGCTTATCCACCTTTATTTTCGATAAGTGGCATCTCTCTTTCGAGTAGCTTATCCACCTTTATTTTCGATAAGTGGCAACTCTCTTTCGAGAAGCTTATCTACCGTTATTTTCGATAAGTGGCATCTCTCTTTCGAGAAGCTTATCCACCTTTATTTATGATAAGTGGCATCTCTCTTTAGAGAAGCTTATCTACCGTTATTTTCGATAAGTGGCATCTCTCTTTCGAGAAGCGTATCCACCTTTATTTATGATAAGTGGCATCTCTCTTTAGAGAAGCTTATCTACCGTTATTTTTGATAAGTGGCATCTCTCTTTCGAGAAGCTTATCCACCTTTATTTTCGATAAGTGGAATCTCTCTTTCGAGAAGCTTATCCACCTTTATTTTCGATAAGTGGCACTCTCTTTCGAGTAGCTTATCCACCTTTATTTTCGATAAGTGGCATCTCTCTTTCGAGTAGCTTATCCACCTTTATTTTCGATAAGTTGCATCTCTCTTTTGAGAAGCTTATCCACCTTTATTTTCGATAAGTGGAATCTCTCTTTCGAGAAGCTTATCCACCTTTATTTTCGATAAGTGGCATCTCTCTTTCGAGAAGCTTATCCACTTTTATTTATGATACGTGTCATCTCTCTTTAGAGAAGCTTATCTACCGTTATATTCGATAAGTGGCATCTATCTTTCGAGAAGTTTATCCACCTTTATTTATGATTAGTGGCATCTCTCTTTAGAGAAGCTTATCCACCTTTATTTTTGATAAGTGGAATCTCTCTTTCGAGAAGCTTATCCACCTTTATTTTCGATAAGTGGCATCTCTATTTCGAGTAGCTTATCCACCTTTATTTTCGATAAGTGGCATCCCTCTTTCCAGAAGCTTATCCACCTTTATTTTTGATAAGTGGAATCTCTCTTTCGAGAAGCTTATCCACCTTTATTTTCAATAAGTGGCATCTCTCTTTCGAGAAGCTTATCCACCTTTATTTTTGATAATTGGCATCTCACTTTCGAGAAGCTTATCCACATTTATTTTCGATAAGTGGCATCTCTCTTTCGAGAAGCTTATCCACATTTATTTTCGACAAGTGGCATCTCTCTTTCGAGAATCTTACCCACCTTTATTTTCGATCGGTGGAATCTCTCTTTCGAGAAGCTTATCCACCTTTATTTTCAATAAGTGGCATCTCTCTTTCGAGTAGATTATCCACCTTTATTTTCAATAAGTGGAATCTCTCTTTCGAGAAGCTTATCCACCTTTATTTTTGATAATTGGCATCTCACTTTCGAGAAGCTTATCCACCTTTATTTCTGATAAGTCGCATCTCTCTTTCCAGAAACTTATCCACCTTTATTTTCGATAAGTGGCATCTCTCTTTTGAGAAGCTTATCCACCTTTATTTTCGATAAGTGGAATCTCTCTTTCGAGAAGCTTATCCACCTTTATTTTCAATAAGTGGCATCTCTCTTTCGAGTAGATTAACCACCTTTATTTTCAATAAGTGGCATCTGTCTTTTGAGAAGCTTATCCACCTTTATTTTCGATAAGTGGCATCTCTCTTTTAGGTAGGTTATCCTCCTTTATTTTCGATTAGTGGCATCTGTCTTACTTAAAGCTTATTCACCTTTATTTTTGATAAGTGACATCTCTCTTTCGAGAAGCTTATCCACCTTTATTTTCGATAAGTGGCATCTCTCTTTCGAGTAGCTTATCCACCTTTATTTTCGATAAGTGGCAACTCTCTTTCGAGAAGCTTATCCACCTTTATTTATGATAAGTGTCATCTCTCTTTAGAGAAGCTTATCTACCGTTATTTTCGATAAGTGGCATCTCTCTTTCGAGAAGCTTATCCACCTTTATTTATGATAAGTGGCATCTCTCTTTAGAGAAGCTTATCTACCGTTATTTTCGATAAGTGGCATCTCTCTTTCGAGAAGCATATCCACCTTTATTTATGATAAGTGGCATCTCTCTTTAGAGAAGCTTATCTACCGTTATTTTTGATAAGTGGCATCTCTCTTTCGAGAAGCTTATCCACCTTTATTTTCGATAAGTGGAATCTCTCTTTCGAGAAGCTTATCCACCTTTATTTTCGATAAGTGGCACTCTCTTTCGAGTAGCTTATCCACCTTTATTTTCGATAAGTGGCATCTCTCTTTCGAGTAGCTTATCCACCTTTATTTTCGATAAGTTGCATCTCTCTTTTGAGAAGCTTATCCACCTTTATTTTCGATAAGTGGAATCTCTCTTTCGAGAAGCTTATCCACCTTTATTTTCGATAAGTGGCATCTCTCTTTCGAGAAGCTTATCCACCTTTATTTCTGATAAGTGGCATCTCTATTTCGAGAAGCTTATCCACCTTTATTTTCGATAAGTGGAATCTCTTTTTCCAGAAGCTTATCCACCTTTATTTTCTATAAGTGGTATCTCTCTTTCGAGGGGCTTATCCACCTTTATTTTCGATAAGTGGAATCTCTCTTTCGCGAAGCTTATCCACCTTTATTTTTGATAAGTGGCATCTCTCTTTAGAGAAGCTTATCTACCGTTATTTTTGATAAGTGGCATCTCTCTTTCGAGAAGCTTATCCACCTTTATTTTCGATAAGTGGAATCTCTCTTTCGAGAAGCTTATCCACCTTTAGTTTCGATAAGTGGCACTCTCTTTCGAGTAGCTTATCCACCTTTATTTTCGATAAGTGGCATCTCTCTTTCGAGTAGCTTATCCACCTTTATTTTCGATAAGTTGCATCTCTCTTTTGAGAAGCTTATCCACCTTTATTTTCGATAAGTGGAATCTCTCTTTCGAGAAGCTTATCCACCTTTATATTCGATAAGTGGCATCTCTCTTTCGAGAAGCTTATCCACCTTTATTTTTGATAATTGACATCTCACTTTCGAGAAGCTTATCCACCTTTATTTCTGATAAGTGGAATCTCTCTTTCCAGAAGCTTATCCACCTTTATTTTCTATAAGTGGTATCTCTCTTTCGAGGAGCTTATCCACCTTTATTTTCGATAAGTGGAATCTCTCTTTCGCGAAGCTTATCCACCTTTATTTTTGATAAGTGTCATCTCTCTTTAGAGAAGCTTATCTACCGTTATTTTTGATAAGTGACATCTCTCTTTCGAGAAGCTTATCCACCTTTATTTTCGATAAGTGGCATCTCTCTTTCGAGAAGCTTATCCACTTTTATTTATGATACGTGTCATCTCTCTTTAGAGAAGCTTATCTACCGTTATATTCGATAAGTGGCATCTATCTTTCGAGAAGCTTATCCACCTTTATTTATGATTAGTGGCATCTCTCTTTAGAGAAGCTTATCCACCTTTATTTTTGATAAGTGGAATCTCTCTTTCGAGAAGCTTATCCACCTTTATTTTCGATAAGTGGCATCTCTATTTCGAGTAGCTTATCCACCTTTATTTTCGATAAGTGGCATCCCTCTTTCCAGAAGCTTATCCACCTTTATTTTTGATAAGTGGAATCTCTCTTTCGAGAAGCTTATCCACCTTTATTTTCGATAAGTGGCATCTCTCTTTCGAGAAGCTTATCCACCTTTATTTTTGATAATTGGCATCTCACTTTCGAGAAGCTTATCCACATTTATTTTCGATAAGTGGCATCTCTCTTTCGAGAAGCTTATCCACATTTATTTTCGACAAGTGGCATCTCTCTTTCGAGAATCTTACCCACCTTTATTTTCGATCAGTGGAATCTCTCTTTCGAGAAGCTTATCCACCTTTATTTTCAATAAGTGGCATCTCTCTTTCGAGTAGATTATCCACCTTTATTTTCAATAAGTGGAATCTCTCTTTCGAGAAGCTTATCCACCTTTATTTTTGATAATTGGCATCTCACTTTCGAGAAGCTTATCCACCTTTATTTCTGATAAGTCGCATCTCTCTTTCCAGAAACTTATCCACCTTTATTTTCGATAAGTGGCATCTCTCTTTTGAGAAGCTTATCCACCTTTATTTTCGATAAGTGGAATCTCTCTTTCGAGAAGCTTATCCACCTTTATTTTCAATAAGTGGCATCTCTCTTTCGAGTAGATTAACCACCTTTATTTTCAATAAGTGGCATCTGTCTTTTGAGAAGCTTATCCACCTTTATTTTCGATAAGTGGCATCTCTCTTTTAGGTAGGTTATCCTCCTTTATTTTCGATTAGTGGCATCTGTCTTACTTAAAGCTTATTCACCTTTATTTTTGATAAGTGACATCTCTCTTTCGAGAAGCTTATCCACCTTTATTTTCGATAAGTGGCATCTCTCTTTCGAGTAGCTTATCCACCTTTATTTTCGATAAGTGGCAACTCTCTTTAGAGAAGCTTATCCACCTTTATTTATGATAAGTGTCATCTCTCTTTAGAGAAGCTTATCTACCGTTATTTTCGATAAGTGGCATCTCTCTTTCGAGAAGCTTATCCACCTTTATTTATGATAAGTGGCATCTCTCTTTAGAGAAGCTTATCTACCGTTATTTTCGATAAGTGGCATCTCTCTTTCGAGAAGCGCATCCACCTTTATTTATGATAAGTGGCATCTCTCTTTAGAGAAGCTTATCTACCGTTATTTTTGATAAGTGGCATCTCTCTTTCGAGAAGCTTATCCACCTTTATTTTCGATAAGTGGAATCTCTCTTTCGAGAAGCTTATCCACCTTTATTTTCGATAAGTGGCACTCTCTTTCGAGTAGCTTATCCACCTTTATTTTCGATAAGTGGCATCTCTCTTTCGAGTAGCTTATCCACCTTTATTTTCGATAAGTTGCATCTCTCTTTTGAGAAGCTTATCCACCTTTATTTTCGATAAGTGGAATCTCTCTTTCGAGAAGCTTATCCACCTTTATTTTCGATAAGTGGCATCTCTCTTTCGAGAAGCTTATCCACCTTTATTTCTGATAAGTGGCATCTCTATTTCGAGAAGCTTATCCACCTTTATTTTCGATAAGTGGAATCTCTCTTTCCAGAAGCTTATCCACCTTTATTTTCTATAAGTGGTATCTCTCTTTCGAGGAGCTTATCCACCTTTATTTTCGATAAGTGGAATCTCTCTTTCGCGAAGCTTATCCACCTTTATTTTTGATAAGTGTCATCTCTCTTTAGAGAAGCTTATCTACCGTTATTTTTGATAAGTGGCATCTCTCTTTCGAGAAGCTTATCCACCTTTATTTTCGATAAGTGGCATCTCTCTTTCGAGAAGCTTATCCACTTTTATTTATTATACGTGTCATCTCTCTTTAGAGAAGCTTATCTACCGTTATGTTCGATAAGTGGCATCTATCTTTCGAGAAGCTTATCCACCTTTATTTATGATTAGTGGCATCTCTCTTTAGAGAAGCTTATCCACCTTTATTTTTGATAAGTGGAATCTCTCTTTCGAGAAGCTTATCCACCTTTATTTTCGATAAGTGGCATCTCTATTTCGAGTAACTTATCCACCTTTATTTTCGATAAGTGGCATCCCTCTTTCCAGAAGCTTATCCACCTTTATTTTTGATAAGTGGAATCTCTCTTTCGAGAAGCTTATCCACCTTTATTTTCGATAAGTGGCATCTCTCTTTCGAGAAGCTTATCCACCTTTATTTTTGATAATTGGCATCTCACTTTCGAGAAGCTTATCCACATTTATTTTCGATAAGTGGCATCTCTCTTTCGAGAAGCTTATCCACATTTATTTTCAACAAGTGGCATCTCTCTTTCGAGAATCTTACCCACCTTTATTTTCGATCAGTGGAATATCTCTTTCGAGAAGCTTATCCACCTTTATTTTCAATAAGTGGCATCTCTCTTTCGAGTAGATTATCCACCTTTATTTTCAATAAGTGGAATCTCTCTTTCGAGAAGCTTATCCACCTTTATTTTTGATAATTGGCATCTCACTTTCGAGAAGCTTATCCACCTTTATTTCTGATAAGTCGCATCTCTCTTTCCAGAAACTTATCCACCTTTATTTTCGATAAGTGACATCTCTCTTTTGAGAAGCTTATCCACCTTTATTTTCGATAAGTGGAATCTCTCTTTCTAGAAGCTTATCCACCTTTATTTTCAATAAGTGGCATCTCTCTTTCGAGTAGATTAACCACCTTTATTTTCAATAAGTGGCATCTGTCTTTTGAGAAGCTTATCCACCTTTATTTTCGATAAGTGGCATCTCTCTTTTAGGTAGGTTATCCTCCTTTATTTTCGATTAGTGGCATCTGTCTTACTTAAAGCTTATTCACCTTTATTTTTGATAAGTGACATCTCTCTTTCGAGAAGCTTATCCACCTTTATTTTCGATAAGTGGCATCTCTCTTTCGAGTAGCTTATCCACCTTTATTTTCGATAAGTGGAAACTCTCTTTCGAGAAGCTTATCCACCTTTATTTATGATAAGTGTCATCTCTCTTTAGAGAAGCTTATCTACCGTTATTTTCGATAAGTGGCATCTCTCTTTCCAGAAGCTTATCCACCTTTATTTATGATAAGTGGCATCTCTCTTTAGAGAAGCTTATCTACCGTTATTTTCGATAAGTGGCATCTCTCTTTCGAGAAGCTTATCCACCTTTATTTATGATAACTGGCATCTCTCTTTAGAGAAGCTTATCTACCGTTATTTTTGATAAGTGGCATCTCTCTTTCGAGAAGCTTATCCACCTTTATTTTCGATAAGTGGAATCTCTCTTTCGAGAAGCTTATCCACCTTTATTTTCGATAAGTGGCACTCTCTTTCGAGTAGCTTATCCACCTTTATTTTCGATAAGTGGCATCTCTCTTTCGAGTAGCTTATCCACCTTTATTTTCGATAAGTTGCATCTGTCTTTTGAGAAGCTTATCCACCTTTATTTTTGATAAGTGGAATCTCTCTTTCGAGAAGCTTATCCACCTTTATTTTCGATAAGTGGCATCTCTCTTTCGAGAAGCTTATCCACCTTTATTTTTGATAATTGACATCTCACTTTCGAGAAGCTTATCCACCTTTATTTCTGATAAGTGGAATCTCTCTTTCCAGAAGCTTATCCACCTTTATTTTCTATAAGTGGTATCTCTCTTTCGAGGAGCTTATCCACCTTTATTTTCGATATGTGGAATCTCTCTTTCGCGAAGCTTATCCACCTTTATTTTTGATAAGTGTCATCTCTCTTTAGAGAAGCTTATCTACCGTTATTTTTGATAAGTGGCATCTCTCTTTCGAGAAGCTTATCCACCTTTATTTTCGATAAGTGGCATCTCTCTTTCGAGAAGCTTATCCACTTTTATTTATTATACGTGTCATCTCTCTTTAGAGAAGCTTATCTACCGTTATGTTCGATAAGTGGCATCTATCTTTCGAGAAGCTTATCCACCTTTATTTATGATTAGTGGCATCTCTCTTTAGAGAAGCTTATCCACCTTTATTTTTGATAAGTGGAATCTCTCTTTCGAGAAGCTTATCCACCTTTATTTTCGATAAGTGGCATCTCTATTTCGAGTAACTTATCCACCTTTATTTTCGATAAGTGGCATCCCTCTTTCCAGAAGCTTATCCACCTTTATTTTTGATAAGTGGAATCTCTCTTTCGAGAAGCTTATCCACCTTTATTTTCGATAAGTGGCATCTCTCTTTCGAGAAGCTTATCCACCTTTATTTTTGATAATTGGCATCTCACTTTCGAGAAGCTTATCCACATTTATTTTCGATAAGTGGCATCTCTCTTTCGAGAAGCTTATCCACATTTATTTTCAACAAGTGGCATCTCTCTTTCGAGAATCTTACCCACCTTTATTTTTGATCAGTGGAATATCTCTTTCGAGAAGCTTATCCACCTTTATTTTCAATAAGTGGCATCTCTCTTTCGAGTAGATTATCCACCTTTATTTTCAATAAGTGGAATCTCTCTTTCGAGAAGCTTATCCACCTTTATTTTTGATAATTGGCATCTCACTTTCGAGAAGCTTATCCACCTTTATTTCTGATAAGTCGCATCTCTCTTTCCAGAAACTTATCCACCTTTATTTTCGATAAGTGGCATCTCTCTTTTGAGAAGCTTATCCACCTTTATTTTCGATAAGTGGAATCTCTCTTTCGAGAAGCTTATCCACCTTTATTTTCAATAAGTGGCATCTCTCTTTCGAGTAGATTAACCACCTTTATTTTCAATAAGTGGCATCTGTCTTTTGAGAAGCTTATCCACCTTTATTTTCGATAAGTGGCATCTCTCTTTTAGGTAGGTTATCCTCCTTTATTTTCGATTAGTGGCATCTGTCTTACTTAAAGCTTATTCACCTTTATTTTTGATAAGTGACATCTCTCTTTCGAGAAGCTTATCCACCTTTATTTTCGATAAGTGGCATCTCTCTTTCGAGTAGCTTATCCACCTTTATTTTCGATAAGTGGAAACTCTCTTTCGAGAAGCTTATCCACCTTTATTTATGATAAGTGTCATCTCTCTTTAGAGAAGCTTATCTACCGTTATTTTCGATAAGTGGCATCTCTCTTTCCAGAAGCTTATCCACCTTTATTTATGATAAGTGGCATCTCTCTTTAGAGAAGCTTATCTACCGTTATTTTCGATAAGTGACATCTCTCTTTCGAGAAGCTTATCCACCTTTATTTATGATAACTGGCATCTCTCTTTAGAGAAGCTTATCTACCGTTATTTTTGATAAGTGGCATCTCTCTTTCGAGAAGCTTATCCACCTTTATTTTCGATAAGTGGAATCTCTCTTTCGAGAAGCTTATCCACCTTTATTTTCGATAAGTGGCACTCTCTTTCGAGTAGCTTATCCACCTTTATTTTCGATAAGTGGCATCTCTCTTTCGAGTAGCTTATCCACCTTTATTTTCGATAAGTTGCATCTGTCTTTTGAGAAGCTTATCCACCTTTATTTTTGATAAGTGGAATCTCTCTTTCGATAAGCTTATCCACCTTTATTTTCGATAAGTGGCATCTCTCTTTCGAGAAGCTTATCCACCTTTATTTTTGATAATTGGCATCTCACTTTCGAGAAGCTTATCCACATTTATTTTCGATAAGTGGCATCTCTCTTTCGAGAAGCTTATCCACATTTATTTTCAACAAGTGGCATCTCTCTTTCGAGAATCTTACCCACCTTTATTTTCGATCAGTGGAATATCTCTTTCGAGAAGCTTATCCACCTTGATTTTCAATAAGTGGCATCTCTCTTTCGAGTAGATTATCCACCTTTATTTTCAATAAGTGGAATCTCTCTTTCGAGAAGCTTATCCACCTTTATTTTTGATAATTGGCATCTCACTTTCGAGAAGCTTATCCACCTTTATTTCTGATAAGTCGCATCTCTCTTTCCAGAAACTTATCCACCTTTATTTTCGATAAGTGGCATCTCTCTTTTGAGAAGCTTATCCACCTTTATTTTCGATAAGTGGAATCTCTCTTTCGAGAAGCTTATCCACCTTTATTTTCAATAAGTGGCATCTCTCTTTCGAGTAGATTAACCACCTTTATTTTCAATAAGTGGCATCTGTCTTTTGAGAAGCTTATCCACCTTTATTTTCGATAAGTGGCATCTCTCTTTTAGGTAGGTTATCCTCCTTTATTTTCGATTAGTGGCATCTGTCTTACTTAAAGCTTATTCACCTTTATTTTTGATAAGTGACATCTCTCTTTCGAGAAGCTTATCCACCTTTATTTTCGATAAGTGGCATCTCTCTTTCGAGTAGCTTATCCACCTTTATTTTCGATAAGTGGAAACTCTCTTTCGAGAAGCTTATCCACCTTTATTTATGATAAGTGTCATCTCTCTTTAGAGAAGCTTATCTACCGTTATTTTCGATAAGTGGCATCTCTCTTTCCAGAAGCTTATCCACCTTTATTTATGATAAGTGGCATCTCTCTTTAGAGAAGCTTATCTACCGTTATTTTCGATAAGTGGCATCTCTCTTTCGAGAAGCTTATCCACCTTTATTTATGATAACTGGCATCTCTCTTTAGAGAAGCTTATCTACCGTTATTTTTGATAAGTGGCATCTCTCTTTCGAGAAGCTTATCCACCTTTATTTTCGATAAGTGGAATCTCTCTTTCGAGAAGCTTATCCACCTTTATTTTCGATAAGTGGCACTCTCTTTCGAGTAGCTTATCCACCTTTATTTTCGATAAGTGGCATCTCTCTTTCGAGTAGCTTATCCACCTTTATTTTCGATAAGTTGCATCTGTCTTTTGAGAAGCTTATCCACCTTTATTTTTGATAAGTGGAATCTCTCTTTCGATAAGCTTATCCACCTTTATTTTCGATAAGTGGCATCTCTCTTTCGAGAAGCTTATCCACCTTTATTTTTGATAATTGACATCTCACTTTCGAGAAGCTTATCCACCTTTATTTCTGATAAGTGGAATCTCTCTTTCCAGAAGCTTATCCACCTTTATTTTCTATAAGTGGTATCTCTCTTTCGAGGAGCTTATCCACCTTTATTTTCGATATGTGGAATCTCTCTTTCGCGAAGCTTATCCACCTTTATTTTTGATAAGTGTCATCTCTCTTTAGAGAAGCTTATCTACCGTTATTTTTGATAAGTGGCATCTCTCTTTCGAGAAGCTTATCCACCTTTATTTTCGATAAGTGGCATCTCTCTTTCGAGAAGCTTATCCACTTTTATTTATTATACGTGTCATCTCTCTTTAGAGAAGCTTATCTACCGTTATGTTCGATAAGTGGCATCTATCTTTCGAGAAGCTTATCCACCTTTATTTATGATTAGTGGCATCTCTCTTTAGAGAAGCTTATCCACCTTTATTTTTGATAAGTGGAATCTCTCTTTCGAGAAGCTTATCCACCTTTATTTTCGATAAGTGGCATCTCTATTTCGAGTAACTTATCCACCTTTATTTTCGATAAGTGGCATCCCTCTTTCCAGAAGCTTATCCACCTTTATTTTTGATAAGTGGAATCTCTCTTTCGAGAAGCTTATCCACCTTTATTTTCGATAAGTGGCATCTCTCTTTCGAGAAGCTTATCCACCTTTATTTTTGATAATTGGCATCTCACTTTCGAGAAGCTTATCCACATTTATTTTCGATAAGTGGCATCTCTCTTTCGAGAAGCTTATCCACATTTATTTTCAACAAGTGGCATCTCTCTTTCGAGAATCTTACCCACCTTTATTTTCGATCAGTGGAATATCTCTTTCGAGAAGCTTATCCACCTTTATTTTCAATAAGTGGCATCTCTCTTTCGAGTAGATTATCCACCTTTATTTTCAATAAGTGGAATCTCTCTTTCGAGAAGCTTATCCACCTTTATTTTTGATAATTGGCATCTCACTTTCGAGAAGCTTATCCACCTTTATTTCTGATAAGTCGCATCTCTCTTTCCAGAAACTTATCCACCTTTATTTTCGATAAGTGGCATCTCTCTTTCGAGTAGATTAACCACCTTTATTTTCAATAAGTGGCATCTGTCTTTTGAGAAGCTTATCCACCTTTATTTTCGATAAGTGGCATCTCTCTTTTAGGTAGGTTATCCTCCTTTATTTTCGATTAGTGGCATCTGTCTTACTTAAAGCTTATTCACCTTTATTTTTGATAAGTGACATCTCTCTTTCGAGAAGCTTATCCACCTTTATTTTCGATAAGTGGCATCTCTCTTTCGAGTAGCTTATCCACCTTTATTTTCGATAAGTGGAAACTCTCTTTCGAGAAGCTTATCCACCTTTATTTATGATAAGTGTCATCTCTCTTTAGAGAAGCTTATCTACCGTTATTTTCGATAAGTGGCATCTCTCTTTCCAGAAGCTTATCCACCTTTATTTATGATAAGTGGCATCTCTCTTTAGAGAAGCTTATCTACCGTTATTTTCGATAAGTGGCATCTCTCTTTCGAGAAGCTTATCCACCTTTATTTATGATAACTGGCATCTCTCTTTAGAGAAGCTTATCTACCGTTATTTTTGATAAGTGGCATCTCTCTTTCGAGAAGCTTATCCACCTTTATTTTCGATAAGTGGAATCTCTCTTTCGAGAAGCTTATCCACCTTTATTTTCGATAAGTGGCACTCTCTTTCGAGTAGCTTATCCACCTTTATTTTCGATAAGTGGCATCTCTCTTTCGAGTAGCTTATCCACCTTTATTTTCGATAAGTTGCATCTGTCTTTTGAGAAGCTTATCCACCTTTATTTTTGATAAGTGGAATCTCTCTTTCGATAAGCTTATCCACCTTTATTTTCGATAAGTGGCATCTCTCTTTCGAGAAGCTTATCCACCTTTATTTTTGATAATTGGCATCTCACTTTCGAGAAGCTTATCCACATTTATTTTCGATAAGTGGCATCTCTCTTTCGAGAAGCTTATCCACATTTATTTTCAACAAGTGGCATCTCTCTTTCGAGAATCTTACCCACCTTTATTTTCGATCAGTGGAATATCTCTTTCGAGAAGCTTATCCACCTTTATTTTCAATAAGTGGCATCTCTCTTTCGAGTAGATTATCCACCTTTATTTTCAATAAGTGGAATCTCTCTTTCGAGAAGCTTATCCACCTTTATTTTTGATAATTGGCATCTCACTTTCGAGAAGCTTATCCACCTTTATTTCTGATAAGTCGCATCTCTCTTTCCAGAAACTTATCCACCTTTATTTTCGATAAGTGGCATCTCTCTTTCGAGTAGATTAACCACCTTTATTTTCAATAAGTGGCATCTGTCTTTTGAGAAGCTTATCCACCTTTATTTTCGATAAGTGGCATCTCTCTTTTAGGTAGGTTATCCTCCTTTATTTTCGATTAGTGGCATCTGTCTTACTTAAAGCTTATTCACCTTTATTTTTGATAAGTGACATCTCTCTTTCGAGAAGCTTATCCACCTTTATTTTCGATAAGTGGCATCTCTCTTTCGAGTAGCTTATCCACCTTTATTTTCGATAAGTGGAAACTCTCTTTCGAGAAGCTTATCCACCTTTATTTATGATAAGTGTCATCTCTCTTTAGAGAAGCTTATCTACCGTTATTTTCGATAAGTGGCATCTCTCTTTCCAGAAGCTTATCCACCTTTATTTATGATAAGTGGCATCTCTCTTTAGAGAAGCTTATCTACCGTTATTTTCGATAAGTGGCATCTCTCTTTCGAGAAGCTTATCCACCTTTATTTATGATAACTGGCATCTCTCTTTAGAGAAGCTTATCTACCGTTATTTTTGATAAGTGGCATCTCTCTTTCGAGAAGCTTATCCACCTTTATTTTCGATAAGTGGAATCTCTCTTTCGAGAAGCTTATCCACCTTTATTTTCGATAAGTGGCACTCTCTTTCGAGTAGCTTATCCACCTTTATTTTCGATAAGTGGCATCTCTCTTTCGAGTAGCTTATCCACCTTTATTTTCGATAAGTTGCATCTGTCTTTTGAGAAGCTTATCCACCTTTATTTTTGATAAGTGGAATCTCTCTTTCGATAAGCTTATCCACCTTTATTTTCGATAAGTGGCATCTCTCTTTCGAGAAGCTTATCCACCTTTATTTTTGATAATTGGCATCTCACTTTCGAGAAGCTTATCCACATTTATTTTCGATAAGTGGCATCTCTCTTTCGAGAAGCTTATCCACATTTATTTTCAACAAGTGGCATCTCTCTTTCGAGAATCTTACCCACCTTTATTTTCGATCAGTGGAATATCTCTTTCGAGAAGCTTATCCACCTTTATTTTCAATAAGTGGCATCTCTCTTTCGAGTAGATTATCCACCTTTATTTTCAATAAGTGGAATCTCTCTTTCGAGAAGCTTATCCACCTTTATTTTTGATAATTGGCATCTCACTTTCGAGAAGCTTATCCACCTTTATTTCTGATAAGTCGCATCTCTCTTTCCAGAAACTTATCCACCTTTATTTTCGATAAGTGGCATCTCTCTTTTGAGAAGCTTATCCACCTTTATTTTCGATAAGTGGAATCTCTCTTTCGAGAAGCTTATCCACCTTTATTTTCAATAAGTGGCATCTCTCTTTCGAGTAGATTAACCACCTTTATTTTCAATAAGTGGCATCTGTCTTTTGAGAAGCTTATCCACCTTTATTTTCGATAAGTGGCATCTCTATTTTAGGTAGGTTATCCTCCTTTATTTTCGATTAGTGGCATCTGTCTTACTTAAAGCTTATTCACCTTTATTTTTGATAAGTGACATCTCTCTTTCGAGAAGCTTATCCACCTTTATTTTCGATAAGTGGCATCTCTCTTTCGAGTAGCTTATCCACCTTTATTTTCGATAAGTGGAAACTCTCTTTCGAGAAGCTTATCCACCTTTATTTATGATAAGTGTCATCTCTCTTTAGAGAAGCTTATCTACCGTTATTTTCGATAAGTGGCATCTCTCTTTCCAGAAGCTTATCCACCTTTATTTATGATAAGTGGCATCTCTCTTTAGAGAAGCTTATCTACCGTTATTTTCGATAAGTGGCATCTCTCTTTCGAGAAGCTTATCCACCTTTATTTATGATAACTGGCATCTCTCTTTAGAGAAGCTTATCTACCGTTATTTTTGATAAGTGGCATCTCTCTTTCGAGAAGCTTATCCACCTTTATTTTCGATAAGTGGAATCTCTCTTTCGAGAAGCTTATCCACCTTTATTTTCGATAAGTGGCACTCTCTTTCGAGTAGCTTATCCACCTTTATTTTCGATAAGTGGCATCTCTCTTTCGAGTAGCTTATCCACCTTTATTTTCGATAAGTTGCATCTGTCTTTTGAGAAGCTTATCCACCTTTATTTTTGATAAGTGGAATCTCTCTTTCGATAAGCTTATCCACCTTTATTTTCGATAAGTGGCATCTCTCTTTCGAGAAGCTTATCCACCTTTATTTTTGATAATTGACATCTCACTTTCGAGAAGCTTATCCACCTTTATTTCTGATAAGTGGAATCTCTCTTTCCAGAAGCTTATCCACCTTTATTTTCTATAAGTGGTATCTCTCTTTCGAGGAGCTTATCCACCTTTATTTTCGATATGTGGAATCTCTCTTTCGCGAAGCTTATCCACCTTTATTTTTGATAAGTGTCATCTCTCTTTAGAGAAGCTTATCTACCGTTATTTTTGATAAGTGGCATCTCTCTTTCGAGAAGCTTATCCACCTTTATTTTCGATAAGTGGCATCTCTCTTTCGAGAAGCTTATCCACTTTTATTTATTATACGTGTCATCTCTCTTTAGAGAAGCTTATCTACCGTTATGTTCGATAAGTGGCATCTATCTTTCGAGAAGCTTATCCACCTTTATTTATGATTAGTGGCATCTCTCTTTAGAGAAGCTTATCCACCTTTATTTTTGATAAGTGGAATCTCTCTTTCGAGAAGCTTATCCACCTTTATTTTCGATAAGTGGCATCTCTATTTCGAGTAACTTATCCACCTTTATTTTCGATAAGTGGCATCCCTCTTTCCAGAAGCTTATCCACCTTTATTTTTGATAAGTGGAATCTCTCTTTCGAGAAGCTTATCCACCTTTATTTTCGATAAGTGGCATCTCTCTTTCGAGAAGCTTATCCACCTTTATTTTTGATAATTGGCATCTCACTTTCGAGAAGCTTATCCACATTTATTTTCGATAAGTGGCATCTCTCTTTCGAGAAGCTTATCCACATTTATTTTCAACAAGTGGCATCTCTCTTTCGAGAATCTTACCCACCTTTATTTTCGATCAGTGGAATATCTCTTTCGAGAAGCTTATCCACCTTTATTTTCAATAAGTGGCATCTCTCTTTCGAGTAGATTATCCACCTTTATTTTCAATAAGTGGAATCTCTCTTTCGAGAAGCTTATCCACCTTTATTTTTGATAATTGGCATCTCACTTTCGAGAAGCTTATCCACCTTTATTTCTGATAAGTCGCATCTCTCTTTCCAGAAACTTATCCACCTTTATTTTCGATAAGTGGCATCTCTCTTTTGAGAAGCTTATCCACCTTTATTTTCGATAAGTGGAATCTCTCTTTCGAGAAGCTTATCCACCTTTATTTTCAATAAGTGGCATCTCTCTTTCGAGTAGATTAACCACCTTTATTTTCAATAATTGGCATCTGTCTTTTGAGAAGCTTATCCACCTTTATTTTCGATAAGTGGCATCTCTCTTTTAGGTAGGTTATCCTCCTTTATTTTCGATTAGTGGCATCTGTCTTACTTAAAGCTTATTCACCTTTATTTTTGATAAGTGACATCTCTCTTTCGAGAAGCTTATCCACCTTTATTTTCGATAAGTGGCATCTCTCTTTCGAGTAGCTTATCCACCTTTATTTTCGATAAGTGGAAACTCTTTTCGAGAAGCTTATCCACCTTTATTTATGATAAGTGTCATCTCTCTTTAGAGAAGCTTATCTACCGTTATTTTCGATAAGTGGCATCTCTCTTTCCAGAAGCTTATCCACCTTTATTTATGATAAGTGGCATCTCTCTTTAGAGAAGCTTATCTACCGTTATTTTCGATAAGTGGCATCTCTCTTTCGAGAAGCTTATCCACCTTTATTTATGATAACTGGCATCTCTCTTTAGAGAAGCTTATCTACCGTTATTTTTGATAAGTGGCATCTCTCTTTCGAGAAGCTTATCCACCTTTATTTTCGATAAGTGGAATCTCTCTTTCGAGAAGCTTATCCACCTTTATTTTCGATAAGTGGCACTCTCTTTCGAGTAGCTTATCCACCTTTATTTTCGATAAGTGGCATCTCTCTTTCGAGTAGCTTATCCACCTTTATTTTCGATAAGTTGCATCTGTCTTTTGAGAAGCTTATCCACCTTTATTTTTGATAAGTGGAATCTCTCTTTCGAGAAGCTTATCCACCTTTATTTTCGATAAGTGGCATCTCTCTTTCGAGAAGCTTATCCACCTTTATTTTTGATAATTGACATCTCACTTTCGAGAAGCTTATCCACCTTTATTTCTGATAAGTGGAATCTCTCTTTCCAGAAGCTTATCCACCTTTATTTTCTATAAGTGGTATCTCTCTTTCGAGGAGCTTATCCACCTTTATTTTCGATAAGTGGAATCTCTCTTTCGCGAAGCTTATCCACCTTTATTTTTGATAAGTGTCATCTCTCTTTAGAGAAGCTTATCTAACGTTATTTTTGATAAGTGGCATCTCTCTTTCGAGAAGCTTATCCACCTTTATTTTCGATAAGTGACATCTCTCTTTCGAGAAGCTTATCCACTTTTATTTATGATACGTGTCATCTCTCTTTAGAGAAGCTTATCTACCGTTATGTTCGATAAGTGGCATCTATCTTTCGAGAAGCTTATCCACCTTTATTTATGATTAGTGGCATCTCTCTTTAGAGAAGCTTATCCACCTTTATTTTTGATAAGTGGAATCTCTCTTTCGAGAAGCTTATCCACCTTTATTTTCGATAAGTGGCATCTCTATTTCGAGTAGCTTATCCACCTTTATTTTCGATAAGTGGCATCCCTCTTTCCAGAAGCTTATCCACCTTTATTTTTGATAAGTGGAATCTCTCTTTCGAGAAGCTTATCCACCTTTATTTTCGATAAGTGGCATCTCTCTTTCGAGAAGCTTATCCACCTTTATTTTTGATAATTGGCATCTCACTTTCAGGAAGCTTATCCACATTTATTTTCGATAAGTGGCATCTCTCTTTCGAGAAGCTTATCCACATTTATTTTCGACAAGTGGCATCTCTCTTTCGAGTAGATTAACCACCTTTATTTTCGATCAGTGGAATCTCTCTTTCGAGAAGCTTATCCACCTTTATTTTCAATAAGTGGCATCTCTCTTTCGAGTAGATTATCCACCTTTATTTTCAATAAGTGGCATCTGTCTTTTGAGAAGCTTATCCACCTTTATTTTTGATAAGTGGCATCTCTCTTTTAGGTAGGTTATCCTCCTTTATTTTCGATTAGTGGCATCCGTCTTTCGTAAAGCTTATTCACCTATATTTTTGATAAGTGGCATCTCTCTTTCGAGAAGCTTATCCACCTTTATTTTTGATAAGTGGCATCTCTCTTTCGAGAAGCTTATCCAGCTTTATTTTCGATAAGTGGCATCTCACTTTCGAGAAGATTATCCACCTTTATTTATGATAAGTGTCATCTCTCTTTAGAGAAGCTTATCTACCGTTATTTTCGATAAGTGGCATCTCTCTTTCGAGAAGCTTATCCACCTTTATTTATGATAAGTGGCATCTCTCTTTATAGAAGCTTATCTACCGTTATTTTCGATAAGTGGCATCTCTCTTTCGAGAAGCTTATTCACCGTTATTTTCGATAAGTGGAATCTCTCTTTCGAGAAGCTTATCCACCTTTATTTTCAATAAGTGGCATCTGTCTTTTGAGAAGCTTATCCACCTTTATTTTCGATAAGTGGCATCTCTCTTTTAGGTAGGTTATCCTCCTTTATTTTCGATTAGTGGCATCTGTCTTTCGTAAAGCTTATTCACCTTTATTTTTGATAAGTGACATCTCTCTTTCGAGAAGCTTATCCACCTTTATTTTCGATAAGTGGCATCTCTCTTTCGAGTAGCTTATCCACCTTTATTTTCGATAAGTGGCAACTCTCTTTCGAGAAGCTTATCCACCTTTATTTATGATAAGTGTCATCTCTCTTTAGAGAAGCTTATCTACCGTTATTTTCGATAAGTGGCATCTCTCTTTCGAGAAGCTTATCCACCTTTATTTATGATAAGTGGCGTCACTCTTTAGAGAAGCTTATCTACCGTTATTTTTGATAAGTGGCATCTCTCTTTCGAGAAGCTTATCCACCTTTATTTTCGATAAGTGGAATCTCTCTTTCGAGAAGCTTATCCACCTTTATTTTCGATAAGTGGCATCTCTCTTTCGAGTAGCTTATCCACCTTTATTTTCGATAAGTGGCATCTCTCTTTCGAGTAACTTATCCACCTTTATTTTCGATATGTGGCATCTCTCTTTTGAGAAGCTTATCCACCTTTATTTTCGATAAGTGGAATCTCTCTTTCGAGAAGCTTATCCACCTTTATTTTTGATAAGTGGCATCTCTCTTTCGAGAAGCTTATCCACCTTTATTTTTGATAATTGGCATCTCACTTTCGAGAAGCTTATCCACCTTTATTTCTGATAAGTGGAATCTCTCTTTCCAGAAGCTTATCCACCTTTATTTCTGATAAGTCGCATCTCTCTTTCCAGAAACTTATCCACCTTTATTTTCGATAAGTGGAATCTCTCTTTCGCGAAGCTTATCCACCTTTATTTTCGATAAGTGGCATCTCTATTTCGAGTAGCTTATCCACCTTTATTTTCAATAAGTGGCATCTCTCTTTCGAGTAGATTAACCACCTTTATTTTCAATAAGTGGCATCTGTCTTTTGAGAAGCTTATCCACCTTTATTTTCGATAAGTGGCATCTCTCTTTTAGGTAGGTTATCCTCCTTTATTTTCGATTAGTGGCATCTGTCTTACTTAAAGCTTATTCACCTTTATTTTTGATAAGTGACATCTCTCTTTCGAGAAGCTTATCCACCTTTATTTTCGATAAGTGGCATCTCTCTTTTGAGTAGCTTATCCACCTTTATTTTCGATAAGTGGCAACTCTCTTTCGAGAAGCTTATCCATCTTTATTTATGATAAGTGTCATCTCTCTTTAGAGAAGCTTATCTACCGTTATTTTCGATAAGTGGCAACTCTCTTTCGAGAAGCTTATCCACCTTTATTTATGATAAGTGGCATCTCTCTTTAGAGAAGCTTATCTACCGTTATTTTTGATAAGTGGCATCTCTCTTTCGAGAAGCTTATCCACCTTTATTTTCGATAAGTGGAATCTCTCTTTCGAGAAGCTTATCCACCTTTATTTTCGATAAGTGGCACTCTCTTTCGAGTAGCTTATCCACCTTTATTTTCGATAAGTGGCATCTCTCTTTCGAGTAGCTTATCCACCTTTATTTTCGATAAGTTGCATCTCTCTTTTGAGAAGCTTATCCACCTTTATTTTCGATAAGTGGAATCTCTCTTTCGAGAAGCTTATCCACCTTTATTTTCGATAAGTGGCATCTCTCTTTCGAGAAGCTTATCCACCTTTATTTCTGATAAGTGGCATCTCTATTTCGAGAAGCTTATCCACCTTTATTTTCGATAAGTGGAATCTCTCTTTCCAGAAGCTTATCCACCTTTATTTTCGATAAGTGGCATCCCTCTTTCCAGAAGCTTATCCACCTTTATTTTTGATAAGTGGAATCTCTCTTTCGAGAAGCTTATCCACCTTTATTTTCGATAAGTGGCATCTCTCTTTCGAGAAGCTTATCCACCTTTATTTTTGATAATTGGCATCTCACTTTCGAGAAGCTTATCCACATTTATTTTCGATAAGTGGCATCTCTCTTTCGAGAAGCTTATCCACATTTATTTTCGACAAGTGGCATCTCTCTTTCGAGAATCTTACCCACCTTTATTTTCGATCAGTGGAATCTCTCTTTCGAGAAGCTTATCCACCTTTATTTTCAATAAGTGGCATCTCTCTTTCGAGTAGATTATCCACCTTTATTTTCAATAAGTGGCATCTGTCTTTTGAGAAGCTTATCCACCTTTATTTTCGATAAGTGGCATCTCTCTTTTAGGTAGGTTATCCTCCTTTATTTTCGATTAGTGGCATCTGTCTTACTTAAAGCTTATTCACCTTTATTTTTGATAAGTGACATCTCTCTTTCGAGAAGCTTATCCACCTTTATTTTCGATAAGTGGCATCTCTCTTTTGAGTAGCTTATCCACCTTTATTTTCGATAAGTGGCAACTCTCTTTCGAGAAGCTTATCCATCTTTATTTATGATAAGTGTCATCTCTCTTTAGAGAAGCTTATCTACCGTTATTTTCGATAAGTGGCAACTCTCTTTCGAGAAGCTTATCCACCTTTATTTATGATAAGTGGCATCTCTCTTTAGAGAAGCTTATCTACCGTTATTTTTGATAAGTGGCATCTCTCTTTCGAGAAGCTTATCCACCTTTATTTTCGATAAGTGGAATCTCTCTTTCGAGAAGCTTATCCACCTTTATTTTCGATAAGTGGCACTCTCTTTCGAGTAGCTTATCCACCTTTATTTTCGATAAGTGGCATCTCTCTTTCGAGTAGCTTATCCACCTTTATTTTCGATAAGTTGCATCTCTCTTTTGAGAAGCTTATCCACCTTTATTTTCGATAAGTGGAATCTCTCTTTCGAGAAGCTTATCCACCTTTATTTTCGATAAGTGGCATCTCTCTTTCGAGAAGCTTATCCACCTTTATTTCTGATAAGTGGCATCTCTATTTCGAGAAGCTTATCCACCTTTATTTTCGATAAGTGGAATCTCTCTTTCCAGAAGCTTATCCACCTTTATTTTCGATAAGTGGCATCCCTCTTTCCAGAAGCTTATCCACCTTTATTTTTGATAAGTGGAATCTCTCTTTCGAGAAGCTTATCCACCTTTATTTTCGATAAGTGGCATCTCTCTTTCGAGAAGCTTATCCACCTTTATTTTTGATAATTGGCATCTCACTTTCGAGAAGCTTATCCACATTTATTTTCGATAAGTGGCATCTCTCTTTCGAGAAGCTTATCCACATTTATTTTCGACAAGTGGCATCTCTCTTTCGAGAATCTTACCCACCTTTATTTTCGATCAGTGGAATCTCTCTTTCGAGAAGCTTATCCACCTTTATTTTCAATAAGTGGCATCTCTCTTTCGAGTAGATTATCCACCTTTATTTTCAATAAGTGGCATCTGTCTTTTGAGAAGCTTATCCACCTTTATTTTTGATAAGTGGCATCTCTCTTTTAGGTAGGTTATCCTCCTTTATTTTCGATTAGTGGCATCCGTCTTTCGTAAAGCTTATTCACCTATATTTTTGATAAGTGGCATCTCTCTTTCGAGAAGCTTATCCACCTTTATTTTTGATAAGTGGCATCTCTCTTTCGAGAAGCTTATCCAGCTTTATTTTCGATAAGTGGCATCTCACTTTCGAGAAGATTATCCACCTTTATTTATGATAAGTGTCATCTCTCTTTAGAGAAGCTTATCTACCGTTATTTTCGATAAGTGGCATCTCTCTTTCGAGAAGCTTATCCACCTTGATTTATGATAAGTGGCATCTCTCTTTATAGAAGCTTATCTACCGTTATTTTCGATAAGTGGCATCTCTCTTTCGTGAAGCTTATTCACCGTTATTTTCGATAAGTGGAATCTCTCTTTCGAGAAGCTTATCCACCTTTATTTTCAATAAGTGGCATCTCTCTTTCGAGTAGCTTATTCACCTTTATTTTTGATAAGTGGCATCTCTCTTTCGAGAAGCTTATCCACCTTTATTTTCGATAAGTGGAATCTCTCTTTCGAGAAGCTTATCCACCTTTATTTTTGATAATTGGCATCTCACTTTCGAGAAGCTTATCCACCTTTATTTCTGATAAGTGGCATCTCTCTTTCCAGAAACTTATCCACCTTTATTTTCGATAAGTGGCATCTCTCTTTCGAGAAGCTTATCCACCTTTATTTTTGATAATTGGCATCTCACTTTCGAGAAGCTTATCCACGTTTATTTTCGATAAGTGGCATCTCTCTTTCGAGAAGCTTATCCACATTTATTTTCGACAAGTGGCATCTCTCTTTCGAGAATCTTACCCACCTTTATTTTCGATCAGCGGAATCTCTCTTTCGAGAAGCTTATCCACCTTTATTTTCAATAAGTGGCATCTCTCTTTCGAGTAGATTATCCACCTTTATTTTCAATAAGTGGCATCTGTCTTTTGAGAAGCTTATCCACCTTTATTTTCGATAAGTGGCATCTCTCTTTTAGGTAGGTTATCCTCCTTTATTTTCGATTAGTGGCATCTGTCTTTCGTAAAGCTTATTCACCTTTATTTTTGATAAGTGACATCTCTCTTTCGAGAAGCTTATCCACCTTTATTTTCGATAAGTGGCATCTCTCTTTCGAGTAGCTTATCCACCTTTATTTTCGATAAGTGGCAACTCTCTTTCGAGAAGCTTATCCACCTTTATTTATGATAAGTGTCATCTCTCTTTAGAGAAGCTTATCTACCGTTATTTTCGATAAGTGGCATCTCTCTTTCGAGAAGCTTATCCACCTTTATTTATGATAAGTGGCATCACTCTTTAGAGAAGCTTATCTACCGTTATTTTTGATAAGTGGCATCTCTCTTTCGAGAAGCTTATCCACCTTTATTTTCGATAAGTGGAATCTCTCTTTCGAGAAGCTTATCCACCTTTATTTTCGATAAGTGGCATCTCTCTTTCGAGTAGCTTATCCACCTTTATTTTCGATAAGTGGCATCTCTCTTTCGAGTAGCTTATCCACCTTTATTTTCGATATGTGGCATCTCTCTTTTGAGAAGCTTATCCACCTTTATTTTCGATAAGTGGAATCTCTCTTTCGAGAAGCTTATCCACCTTTATTTTTGATAAGTGGCATCTCTCTTTCGAGAAGCTTATCCACCTTTATTTTTGATAATTGGCATCTCACTTTCGAGAAGCTTATCCACCTTTATTTCTGATAAGTGGAATCTCTCTTTCCAGAAGCTTATCCACCTTTATTTCTGATAAGTCGCATCTCTCTTTCCAGAAACTTATCCACCTTTATTTTCGATAATTGGAATCTCTCTTTCGCGAAGCTTATCCACCTTTATTTTCGATAAGTGGCATCTCTATTTCGAGTAGCTTATCCACCTTTATTTTCAATAAGTGGCATCTCTCTTTCGAGTAGATTAACCACCTTTATTTTCAATAAGTGGCATCTGTCTTTTAAGAAGCTTATCCACCTTTATTTTCGATAAGTGGCATCTCTCTTTTAGGTAGGTTATCCTCCTTTATTTTCGATTAGTGGCATCTGTCTTACTTAAAGCTTATTCACCTTTATTTTTGATAAGTGACATCTCTCTTTCGAGAAGCTTATCCACCTTTATTTTCGATAAGTGGCATCTCTCTTTTGAGTAGCTTATCCACCTTTATTTTCGATAAGTGGCAACTCTCTTTCGAGAAGCTTATCCACCTTTATTTATGATAAGTGTCATCTCTCTTTAGAGAAGCTTATCTACCGTTATTTTCGATAAGTGGCATCTCTCTTTCGAGAAGCTTATCCACCTTTATTTATGATAAGTGGCATCTCTCTTTAGAGAAGCTTATCTACCGTTATTTTCGATAAGTGGCATCTCTCTTTCGAGAAGCGTATCCACCTTTATTTATGATAAGTGGCATCTCTCTTTAGAGAAGCTTATCTACCGTTATTTTTGATAAGTGGCATCTCTCTTTCGAGAAGCTTATCCACCTTTATTTTCGATAAGTGGAATCTCTCTTTCGAGAAGCTTATCCACCTTTATTTTCGATAAGTGGCACTCTCTTTCGAGTAGCTTATCCACCTTTATTTTCGATAAGTGGCATCTCTCTTTCGAGTAGCTTATCCACCTTTATTTTCGATAAGTTGCATCTCTCTTTTGAGAAGCTTATCCACCTTTATTTTCGATAAGTGGAATCTCTCTTTCGAGAAGCTTATCCACCTTTATTTTCGATAAGTGGCATCTCTCTTTCGAGAAGCTTATCCACCTTTATTTCTAATAAGTGGCATCTCTATTTCGAGAAGCTTATCCACCTTTATTTTCGATAAGTGGAATCTCTCTTTCCAGAAGCTTATCCACCTTTATTTTCTATAAGTGGTATCTCTCTTTCGAGGAGCTTATCCACCTTTATTTTTGATAAGTGGAATCTCTCTTTCGCGAAGCTTATCCACCTTTATTTTTGATAAGTGTCATCTCTCTTTAGAGAAGCTTATCTACCGTTATTTTTGATATGTGGCATCTCTCTTTCGAGAAGCTTATCCACCTTTATTTTCGATAAGTGGCATCTCTCTTTCGAGAAGCTTATCCACTTTTATTTATGATACGTGTCATCTCTCTTTAGAGAAGCTTATCTACCGTTATGTTCGATAAGTGGCATCTATCTTTCGAGAAGCTTATCCACCTTTATTTATGATTAGTGGCATCTCTCTTTAGAGAAGCTTATCCACCTTTATTTTTGATAAGTGGAATCTCTCTTTCGAGAAGCTTATCCACCTTTATTTTCGATAAGTGGCATCTCTATTTCGAGTAGCTTATCCACCTTTATTTTCGATAAGTGGCATCCCTCTTTCCAGAAGCTTATCCACCTTTATTTTTGATAAGTGGAATCTCTCTATCGAGAAGCTTATCCACCTTTATTTTCGATAAGTGGCATCTCTCTTTCGAGAAGCTTATCCACCTTTATTTTTGATAATTGGCATCTCACTTTCGAGAAGCTTATCCACATTTATTTTCGATAAGTGGCATCTCTCTTTCGAGAAGCTTATCCACATTTATTTTCGACAAGTGGCATCTCTCTTTCGAGAATCTTACCCACCTTTATTTTCGATCAGTGGAATCTCTCTTTCGAGAAGCTTATCCACCTTTATTTTCAATAAGTGGCATCTCTCTTTCGAGTAGATTATCCACCTTTATTTTCAATAAGTGGAATCTCTCTTTCGAGAAGCTTATCCACCTTTATTTTTGATAATTGGCATCTCACTTTCGAGAAGCTTATCCACCTTTATTTCTGATAAGTCGCATCTCTCTTTCCAGAAACTTATCCACCTTTATTTTCGATAAGTGGCATCTCTCTTTTGAGAAGCTTATCCACCTTTATTTTCGATAAGTGGAATCTCTCTTTCGAGAAGCTTATCCACCTTTATTTTCAATAAGTGGCATCTCTCTTTCGAGTAGATTAACCACCTTTATTTTCAATAAGTGGCATCTGTCTTTTGAGAAGCTTATCCACCTTTATTTTCGATAAGTGGCATCTCTCTTTTAGGTAGGTTATCCTCCTTTATTTTCGATTAGTGGCATCTGTCTTACTTAAAGCTTATTCACCTTTATTTTTGATAAGTGACATCTCTCTTTCGAGAAGCTTATCCACCTTTATTTTCGATAAGTGGCATCTCTCTTTCGAGTAGCTTATCCACCTTTATTTTCGATAAGTGGCAACTCTCTTTCGAGAAGCTTATCCACCTTTATTTATGATAAGTGTCATCTCTCTTTAGAGAAGCTTATCTACCGTTATTTTCGATAAGTGGCATCTCTCTTTCGAGAAGCTTATCCACCTTTATTTATGATAAGTGGCATCTCTCTTTAGAGAAGCTTATCTACCGTTATTTTCGATAAGTGGCATCTCTCTTTCGAGAAGCTTATCCACCTTTATTTATGATAAGTGGCATCTCTCTTTAGAGAAGCTTATCTACCGTTATTTTTGATAAGTGGCATCTCTCTTTCGAGAAGCTTATCCACCTTTATTTTCGATAAGTGGAATCTCTCTTTCGAGAAGCTTATCCACCTTTATTTTCGATAAGTGGCACTCTCTTTCGAGTAGCTTATCCACCT
Source organism: Lathyrus sativus (assembly GCA_963859935.3). Lineage (NCBI taxonomy): Eukaryota > Viridiplantae > Streptophyta > Magnoliopsida > Fabales > Fabaceae > Lathyrus > Lathyrus sativus. Next base: position 452,013,642 of record OZ012735.1, read on the forward strand.
TTATTTTCGATAAGTTGCATCTCTCTTTCGAGTAGCTTATCCACCTTTATTTTCGATAAGTTGCATCTCTCTTTTGAGAAGCTTATCCACCTTTATTTTCGATAAGTGGAATCTCTCTTTCGAGAAGCTTATCCACCTTTATTTTCGATAAGTGGCATCTCTCTTTCGAGAAGCTTATCCACCTTTATTTTTGATAATTGACATCTCACTTTCGAGAAGCTTATCCACCTTTATTTCTGATAAGTGGAATCTCTCTTTCCAGAAGCTTATCCACCTTTATTTTATATAAGTGGTATCTCCCTTTCGAGGAGCTTATCCACCTTTATTTTCGATAAGTGGAATCTCTCTTTCGCGAAGCTTATCCACCTTTATTTTTGATAAGTGTCATCTCTCTTTAGAGAAGCTTATCTACCGTTATTTTTGATAAGTGGCATCTCTCTTTCGAGAAGCTTATCCACCTTTATTTTCGATAAGTGGCATCTCTCTTTCGAGAAGCTTATCCACTTTTATTTATGATACGTGTCATCTCTCTTTAGAGAAGCTTATCTACCGTTATGTTCGATAAGTGGCATCTATCTTTCGAGAAGCTTATCCACCTTTATTTATGATTAGTGGCATCTCTCTTTAGAGAAGCTTATCCACCTTTATTTTTGATAAGTGGAATCTCTCTTTCGAGAAGCTTATCCACCTTTATTTTCGATAAGTGGCATCTCTATTTCGAGTAGCTTATCCACCTTTATTTTCGATAAGTGGCATCCCACTTTCCAGAAGCTTATCCACCTTTATTTTTGATAAGTGGAATCTCTCTTTCGAGAAGCTTATCCACCTTTATTTTCGATAAGTGGCATCTCTCTTTCGAGAAGCTTATCCACCTTTATTTTTGATAATTGGCATCTCACTTTCGAGAAGCTTATCCACATTTATTTTCGATAAGTGGCATCTCTCTTTCGAGAAGCTTATCCACATTTATTTTCGACAAGTGGCATCTCTCTTTCGAGAATCTTACCCACCTTTATTTTCGATCAGTGGAATCTCTCTTTCGAGAAGCTTATCCACCTTTATTTTCAATAAGTGGCATCTGTCTTTCGAGTAGATTATCCACCTTTATTTTCAATAAGTGGCATCTGTCTTTTGAGAAGCTTATCCACCTTTATTTTTGATAAGTGGCATCTCTCTTTTAGGTAGGTTATCCTCCTTTATTTTCGATTAGTGGCATCCGTCTTTCGTAAAGCTTATTCACCTATATTTTTGATAAGTGGCATCTCTCTTTCGAGAAGCTTATCCACCTTTATTTTTGATAAGTGGCATCTCTCTTTCGAGAAGCTTATCCAGCTTTATTTTCGATAAGTGGCATCTCACTTTCGAGAAGATTATCCACCTTTATTTATGATAAGTGTCATCTCTATTTAGAGAAGCTTATCTACCGTTATTTTCGATAAGTGGCATCTCTCTTTCGAGAAGCTTATCCACCTTTATTTATGATAAGTGGCATCTCTCTTTATAGAAGCTTATCTACCGTTATTTTCGATAAGTGGCATCTCTCTTTCGAGAAGCTTATTCACCGTTATTTTCGATAAGTGGAATCTCTCTTTCGAGAAGCTTATCCACCTTTATTTTCAATAAGTGGCATCTCTCTTTCGAGTAGCTTATTCACCTTTATTTTTGATAAGTGGCATCTCTCTTTCGAGAAGCTTATCCACCTTTATTTTCGATAAGTGGAATCTCTCTTTCGAGAAGCTTATCCACCTTTATTTTTGATAATTGGCATCTCACTTTCGAGAAGCTTATCCACCTTTATTTCTGATAAGTGGCATCTCTCTTTCCAGAAACTTATCCACCTTTATTTTCGATAAGTGGCATCTCTCTTTCGAGAAGCTTATCCACCTTTATTTTTGATAATTGGCATCTCACTTTCGAGAAGCTTATCCACATTTATTTTCGATAAGTGGCATCTCTCTTTCGAGAAGCTTATCCACATTTATTTTCGACAAGTGGCATCTCTCTTTCGAGAATGTTACCCACCTTTATTTTCGATCAGTGGAATCTCTCTTTCGAGAAGCTTATCCACCTTCATTTTCAATAAGTGGCATCTCTCTTTCGAGTAGATTATCCACCTTTATTTTCAATAAGTGGCATCTGTCTTTTGAGAAGCTTATCCACCTTTATTTTCGATAAGTGGCATCTCTCTTTTAGGTAGGTTATCCTCCTTTATTTTCGATTAGTGGCATCTATCTTTCGTAAAGCTTATTCACCTTTATTTTTGATAAGTGACATCTCTCTTTCGAGAAGCTTATCCACCTTTATTTTCGATAAGTGGCATCTCTCTTTCGAGTAGCTTATCCACCTTTATTTTCGATAAGTGGCAACTCTCTTTCGAGAAGCTTATCCACCTTTATTTATGATAAGTGTCATCTCTCTTTAGAGAAGCTTATCTACCGTTATTTTCAATAAGTGGCATCTCTCTTTCGAGAAGCTTATCCACCTTTATTTATGATAAGTGGCATCACTCTTTAGAGAAGCTTATCTACCGTTATTTTTGATAAGTGGCATCTCTCTTTCGAGAAGCTTATCCACTTTTATTTTCGATAAGTGGAATCTCTCTTTCGAGAAGCTTATCCACCTTTATTTTCGATAAGTGGCATCTCTCTTTCGAGTAGCTTATCCACCTTTATTTTCGATAAGTGGCATCTCTCTTTCGAGTAGCTTATCCACCTTTATTTTCGATATGTGGCATCTCTTTTTTGAGAAGCTTATCCACCTTTATTTTCGATAAGTGGAATCTCTCTTTCGAGAAGCTTATCCACCTTTATTTTCAATTAGTGGCATCTCTCTTTCGAGTAGATTATCCACCTTTATTTTCAATAAGTGGCATCTGTCTTTTGAGAAGCTTATCCACCTTTATTTTTGATAAGTGGCATCTCTCTTTTAGGTAGGTTATCCTCCTTTATTTTCGATTAGTGGCATCCGTCTTTCGTAAAGCTTATTCACCTATATTTTTGATAAGTGGCATCTCTCTTTCGAGAAGCTTATCCATCTTTATTTTTGATAAGTGGCATCTCTCTTTCGAGAAGCTTATCCAGCTTTATTTTCGATAAGTGGCATCTCACTTTCGAGAAGATTATCCACCTTTATTTATGATAAGTGTCATCTCTCTTTAGAGAAGCTTATCTACCGTTATTTTCGATAAGTGGCATCTCTCTTTCGAGAAGCTTATCCACCTTTATTTATGATAAGTGGCATCTCTCTTTATAGAAGCTTATCTACCGTTATTTTCGATAAGTGGCATCTCTCTTTCGAGAAGCTTATTCACCGTTATTTTCGATAAGTGGAATCTCTCTTTCGAGAAGCTTATCCACCTTTATTTTCAATAAGTGGCATCTCTCTTTCGAGTAGCTTATTCACCTTTATTTTTGATAAGTGGCATCTCTCTTTCGAGAAGCTTATCCACCTTTATTTTCGATAAGTGGAATCTCTCTTTCGAGAAGCTTATCCACCTTTATTTTTGATAATTGGCATCTCACTTTCGAGAAGCTTATCCACCTTTATTTCTGATAAGTGGCATCTCTCTTTCCAGAAACTTATCCACCTTTATTTTCGATAAGTGGCATCTCTCTTTCGAGAAGCTTATCCACCTTTATTTTTGATAATTGGCATCTCACTTTCGAGAAGCTTATCCACATTTATTTTCGATAAGTGGCATCTCTCTTTCGAGAAGCTTATCCACATTTATTTTCGACAAGTGGCATCTCTCTTTCGAGAATCTTACCCGCCTTTATTTTCGATCAGTGGAATCTCTCTTTCGAGAAGCTTATCCACCTTTATTTTCAATAAGTGGCATCTCTCTTTCGAGTAGATTATCCACCTTTATTTTCAATAAGTGGCATCTGTCTTTTGAGAAGCTTATCCACCTTTATTTTCGATAAGTGGCATCTCTCTTTTAGGTAGGTTATCCTCCTTTATTTTCGATTAGTGGCATCTATCTTTCGTAAAGCTTATTCACCTTTATTTTTGATAAGTGACATCTCTCTTTCGAGAAGCTTATCCACCTTTATTTTCGATAAGTGGCATCTCTCTTTCGAGTAGCTTATCCACCTTTATTTTCGATAAGTGGCAACTCTCTTTCGAGAAGCTTATCCACCTTTATTTATGATAAGTGTCATCTCTCTTTAGAGAAGCTTATCTACCGTTATTTTCAATAAGTGGCATCTCTCTTTCGAGAAGCTTATCCACCTTTATTTATGATAAGTGGCATCACTCTTTAGAGAAGCTTATCTACCGTTATTTTTGATAAGTGGCATCTCTCTTTCGAGAAGCTTATCCACTTTTATTTTCGATAAGTGGAATCTCTCTTTCGAGAAGCTTATCCACCTTTATTTTCGATAAGTGGCATCTCTCTTTCGAGTAGCTTATCCACCTTTATTTTCGATAAGTGGCATCTCTCTTTCGAGTAGCTTATCCACCTTTATTTTCGATATGTGGCATCTCTTTTTTGAGAAGCTTATCCACCTTTATTTTCGATAAGTGGAATCTCTCTTTCGAGAAGCTTATCCACCTTTATTTTCAATTAGTGGCATCTCTCTTTCGAGTAGATTATCCACCTTTATTTTCAATAAGTGGCATCTGTCTTTTGAGAAGCTTATCCACCTTTATTTTTGATAAGTGGCATCTCTCTTTTAGGTAGGTTATCCTCCTTTATTTTCGATTAGTGGCATCCGTCTTTCGTAAAGCTTATTCACCTATATTTTTGATAAGTGGCATCTCTCTTTCGAGAAGCTTATCCACCTTTATTTTTGATAAGTGGCATCTCTCTTTCGAGAAGCTTATCCAGCTTTATTTTCGATAAGTGGCATCTCACTTTCGAGAAGATTATCCACCTTTATTTATGATAAGTGTCATCTCTATTTAGAGAAGCTTATCTACCGTTATTTTCGATAAGTGGCATCTCTCTTTCGAGAAGCTTATCCACCTTTATTTATGATAAGTGGCATCTCTCTTTATAGAAGCTTATCTACCGTTATTTTCGATAAGTGGCATCTCTCTTTCGAGAAGCTTATTCACCGTTATTTTCGATAAGTGGAATCTCTCTTTCGAGAAGCTTATCCATCTTTATTTTCGATAAGTGGCATCTCTCTTTCGAGTAGCTTATTCACCTTTATTTTTGATAAGTGGCATCTCTCTTTCGAGAAGCTTATCCACCTTTATTTTCGATAAGTGGAATCTCTCTTTCGAGAAGCTTATCCACCTTTATTTTTGATAATTGGCATCTCACTTTCGAGAAGCTTATCCACCTTTATTTCTGATAAGTGGCATCTCTCTTTCCAGAAACTTATCCACCTTTATTTTCTATAAGTGGCATCTCTCTTTCGAGAAGCTTATCCACCTTTATTTTCGATAAGTGGAATCTCTCTTTCGAGAAGCTTATCCACCTTTATTTTCAATAAATGGCATCTCTCTTTCGAGTAGATTAACCACCTTTATTTTCAATAAGTGGCATCTGTCTTTTGAGAAGCTTATCCACCTTTATTTTCGATAAGTGGCATCTCTCTTTTAGGTAGGTTATCCTCCTTTATTTTCGATTAGTGGCATCTGTCTTTCGTAAAGCTTATTCACCTTTATTTTTGATAAGTGACATCTCTCTTTCGAGAAGCTTATCCACCTTTATTTTTGATAAGTGGCATCTCTCTTTCGAGTAGCTTATCCATCTTTATTTTCGATAAGTGGCAACTCTCTTTCGAGAAGCTTATCCACCTTTATTTATGATAAGTTTCATCTCTCTTTAGAGAAGCTTATCTACCGTTATTTTCGATAAGTGGCATCTCTCTTTCGAGAAGCTTATCCACCTTTATTTATGATAAGTGGCATCTCTCTTTAGAGAAGCTTATCTACCGTTATTTTTGATAAGTGGCATCTCTCTTTCGAGAAGCTTATCCACCTTTATTTTCGATAAGTGGAATCTCTCTTTCGAGAAGCTTATTCACCTTTATTTTCGATAAGTGGCATCTCTCTTTCGACTAGCTTATCCACCTTTATTTTCGATAAGTGGCATCTCTCTTTCGAGTAGCTTATCCACCTTTATTTTCGATAAGTGGCATCTCTCTTTCGAGAAGCTTATCCACCTTTATTTTCGATAAGTGGAATCTCTCTTTCGAGAAGCTTATCCACTTTTATTTTCGATAAGTGGCATCTCTCTTTCGAGAAGCTTATCCACCTTTATTTTTGATAATTGGCATCTCACTTTCGAGAAGCTTATCCACCTTTATTTCTGATAAGTGGCATCTCTCTTTCCAGAAACTTATCCACCTTTATTTTCGATAAGTGGCATCTCTCTTTCGAGAAGCTTATCCACCTTTATTTTCGATAAGTGGAATCTCTCTTTCGAGAAGCTTATCCACCTTTATTTTCGATAAGTGGCATCTCTCTTTCGAGAAGCTTATCCACCTTTATTTTTGATAATTGGCATCTCACTTTCGAGAAGCTTATCCACCTTTATTTCTGATAAGTGGCATCTCTCTTTCCAGAAACTTATCCACCTTTATTTTTGATAAGTGGCATCTCTCTTTCGAGAAGCTTATCCACCTTTATTTTCGATAAGTGGAATCTCTCTTTCGAGAAGCTTATCCACCTTTATTTTCAATAAGTGGCATCTCTCTTTCGAGTAGATTAACCACCTTTATTTTCAATAAGTGGCATCTGTCTTTTGAGAAGCTTATCCACCTTTATTTTCGATAAGTGGCATCTCTCTTTTAGGTAGGTTATCCTCCTTTATTTTCGATTTGTGCCATCTGTCTTTCGTAAAGCTTATTCACCTTTATTTTTGATAAGTGACATCTCTCTTTCGAGAAGCTTATCCACCTTTATTTTCGATAAGTGGCATCTCTCTTTCGAGTAGCTTATCCACCTATATTTTCGATAAGTGGCAACTCTCTTTCGAGAAGCTTATACACCTTTATTTATGATAAGTGTCATCTCTCTTTAGAGAAGCTTATCTACCGTTATTTTCGATAAGTGGCATCTCTCTTTCGAGAAGCTTATCCACCTTTATTTATGATAAGTGGCATCTCTCTTTAGAGAAGCTTATCTACCGTTATTTTTGATAAGTGGCATCTCTCTTTCGAGAAGCTTATCCACCTTTATTTTCGATAAGTGGAATCTCTCTTTTGAGAAGCTTATCCACCTTTATTTTCGATAAGTGGCATCTCTCTTTCGAGTAGCTTATCCACCTTTATTTTCGATAAGTGGAATCTCTCTTTCGAGAAGCTTATCCACCTTTATTTTTGATAAGTGGCATCTCTCTTTCGAGAAGCTTATCCACCTTTATTTTTGATAATTGGCATCTCACTTTGGAGAAGCTTATCCACCTTTATTTCTGATAAGTGGAATCTCTCTTTCCAGAAGTTTATCCACCTTTATTTTCGATAAGTGGAATCTCTCTTTCGAGAAGCTTATCCACCTTTATTTTCGATAAGTCGCATCTCTCTTTCGAGAAGCTTATCCACCTTTATTTTTGATAATTGGCATCTCACTTTCGAGAAGCTTATCCACCTTTATTTCTGATAAGTGGCATCTCTCTTTCTAGAAACTTATCCACCTTTATTTTCGATAAGTGGCATCTCTCTTTCGAGAAGCTTATCCACCTTTATTTTTGATAAGTGGAATCTCTCTTTCGAGAAGCTTATCCACCTTTATTTTCAATAAGTGGCATCTCTCTTTCGAGTAGATTAACCACCTTTATTTTCAATAAGTGGCATCTGTCTTTTGAGAAGCTTATCCACCTTTATTTTCAATAAGTGGCATCTCTCTTTTAGGTAGGTTATCCTCCTTTATTTTCGATTAGTGGCATCTGTCTTTCGTAAAGCTTATTCACCTTTATTTTTGATAAGTGATATCTCTCTTTCGAGAAGCTTATCCACCTTTATTTTCGATAAGTGGCATCTCTCTTTCGAGTAGCTTATCCACCTTTATTTTCTATAAGTGGCAACTCTCTTTCGAGAAGCTTATCCACCTTTATTTATGATAAGTGTCATCTCTCTTTAGAGAAGCTTATCTACCGTTATTTTCGATAAGTGGCATCTCTCTTTCGAGAAGCTTATCCACCTTTATTTATGATAAGTGGCATCTCTCTTTAGAGAAGCTTATCTACCGTTATTTTTGATAAGTGGCATCTCTCTTTCGAGAAGCTTATCCACCTTTATTTTCGATAAGTGGAATCTCTCTTTCGAGAAGCTTATCCACCTTTATTTTCGATAAGTGGAATCTCTCTTTTGAGAAGCTTATCCACCTTTATTTTCGATAAGTGGCATCTCTCTTTCGAGTAGCTTATCCACCTTTATTTTCGATAAGTGGAATCTCTCTTTCGAGAAGCTTATCCACCTTTATTTTTGATAAGTGGCATCTCTCTTTCGAGAAGCTTATCCACCTTTATTTTTGATAATTGGCATCTCACTTTGGAGAAGCTTATCCACCTTTATTTCTGATAAGTGGAATCTCTCTTTCCAGAAGTTTATCCACCTTTATTTTCGATAAGTGGAATCTCTCTTTCGAGAAGCTTATCCACCTTTATTTTCGATAAGTGGCATCTCTCTTTCGAGAAGCTTATCCACCTTTATTTTTGATAATTGGCATCTCACTTTTGAGAAGCTTATCCACCTTTATTTCTGATAAGTGGCATCTCTCTTTCCAGAAACTTATCCACCTTTATTTTCGATAAGTGGCATCTCTCTTTCGAGAAGCTTATCCACCTTTATTTTCGATAAGTGGAATCTCTCTTTCGAGAAGCTTATCCACCTTTATTTTCAATAAGTGGCATCTCTCTTTCGAGTAGATTAACCACCTTTATTTTCAATAAGTGGCATCTGTCTTTTGAGAAGCTTATCCACCTTTATTTTCAATAAGTGGCATCTCTCTTTTAGGTAGGTTATCCTCCTTTATTTTCGATTAGTGGCATCTGTCTTTCGTAAAGCTTATTCACCTTTATTTTTGATAAGTGATATCTCTCTTTCGAGAAGCTTATCCACCTTTATTTTCGATAAGTGGCATCTCTCTTTCGAGTAGCTTATCCACCTTTATTTTCTATAAGTGGCAACTCTCTTTCGAGAAGCTTATCCACCTTTATTTATGATAAGTGTCATCTCTCTTTAGAGAAGCTTATCTACCGTTATTTTCGATAAGTGGCATCTCTCTTTCGAGAAGCTTATCCACCTTTATTTATGATAAGTGGCATCTCTCTTTAGAGAAGCTTATCTACCGTTATTTTTGATAAGTGGCATCTCTCTTTCGAGAAGCTTATCCACCTTTATTTTCGATAAGTGGAATCTCTCTTTCGAGAAGCTTATCCACCTTTATTTTCGATAAGTGGCATCTCTCTTTCGAGTAGCTTATCCACCTTTATTTTCGATAAGTGGCATCTCTCTTTCGAGTAGCTTATCCACCTTTATTTTCGATAAGTGGCATCTCTCTTTTGAGAAGCTTATACACCTTTATTTTCGATAAGTGGAATCTCTCTTTCGAGAAGCTTATCCACCTTTATTTTTGATAAGTGGCATCTCTCTTTCGAGAAGCTTATCCCCCTTTATTTTTGATAATTGACATCTCACTTTCGAGAAGCTTATCCACCTTTATTTCTGATAAGTGAAATCTCTCTTTCCAGAAGCTTATCCACCTTTATTTTCTATAAGTGGTATCTCTCTTTCGAGTAGCTTATCCACCTTTATTTTCGATAAGTGGAATCTCTCTTTCGCGAAGCTTATCCACCTTTATTTTTGATAAGTGTCATCTCTCTTTAGAGAAGCTTATCTACCGTTATTTTCGATAAGTGGCATCTCCCTTTCGAGAAGCTTATCCACCTTTATTTTCGATAAGTGGCATCTCTCTTTCGAGAAGCTTATCCACCTTTATTTATGATAAGTGTCATCTCTCTCTAGAGAAGCTTATCTACCGTTATGTTCGATAAGTGGCATCTATCTTTCGAGAAGCTTATCCACCTTTATTTATGATTAGTGGCATCTCTCTTTAGAGAAGCTTATCCACCTTTATTTTTGATAAGTGGAATCTCTCTTTCGAGAAGCTTATCCACCTTTATTTTCGATAAGTGGCATCTATATTTCGAGTAGCTTATCCACCTGTATTTTTGATAAGTGGCATCTCTCTTTTGAGAAGCTTATCCACCTTTATTTTTGATAAGTGGAATCTCTCTTTCGAGGAGCTTATCCACCTTTATTTTCGATAAGTGGCATCTCTCTTTCGAGAAGCTTATCCACCTTTATTTTTGATAATTGTCATCTCACTTTCGAGAAGCTTATCCATCTTTATTTTCGATAAGTGGCATCTCTCTTTCGAGAAGCTTATCCATATTTATTTTCGACAAGTGGCATCTCTCTTTCGAGAATCTTACCCACCTTTATTTTCGATCAGTGGAATCTCTCTTTCGAGAAGCTTATCCACCTTTATTTTCGATAAGTGGCATCTCTCTTTCGAGAAGCTTATCCACCTTTATTTTCGATAAGTGGCATCTCACTTTCGAGAAGCTTATCCACCTTTATTTATGATAAGTGTCATCTCTCTTTAGAGAAGCTTATCTACCGTTATTTTCGATAAGTGGCATCTCTCTTTCGAGAAGCTTATCCACCTTTATTTATGATAAGTGGCATCTCTCTTTATAGAAGCTTATCTACCGTTATTTTCGATAAGTGGCATCTCTCTTTCGAGAAGCTTATTCACCTTTATTTTCGATAAGTGAAATCTCTCTTTCGAGAAGCTTATCCACCTTTATTTTCGATAAGTGGCATCTCTCTTTCGAGTAGCTTATCCACCTTTATTTTCGATAAGTGGCATCTCTCTTTCGAGAAGCTTATCCACCTTTATTTTCGATAAGTGGAATCTCCCTTTCGAGAAGCTTATCCACCTTTATTTTCGATAAGTGGCATCTCTCTTTCGAGAAGCTTATCCACCTTTATTTTTGATAATTGGCATCTCACTTTGGAGAAGCTTATCCACCTTTATTTCTGATAAGTGGAATCTCTCTTTCCAGAAGCTTATCCACCTTTATTTTCGATAAGTGGTATCTCTCTTTCGAGTAGCTTATCCACCTTTATTTTCGATAAGTGGAATCTCTCTTTCGCGAAGCTTATCCACCTTTATTTTTGATTAGTGTCATCTCTCTTTAGAGAAGCTAATCTACCGTTATTTTCGATAAGTGGCATCTCTCTTTCGAGAAGCTTATCCACCTTTATTTTCGATAAGTGGCAACTCTCTTTCGAGAAGCTTATCCACCTTTATTTATGATAAGTGTCATGTCTCTTTAGAGAAGCTTATCTACCGTTATGTTTGATAAGTGGCATCTATCTTTCGAGAAGCTTATCCACCTTTATTTATGATAAGTGGCATCTCTCTTTAGAGAAGCTTATCCACCTTTATTTTTGATAAGTGGTATCTCTCTTTCAAGAAGCTTATCCACCTTTATTTATGATAAGTGGCATCTCTCTTTCGAGTAGCTTATCCACCTTTATTTTCGATAAGTGGCATCTCTCTTTTGAGAAGCTTATCCACCTTTATTTTTGATAAGTGGAATCTCTCTTTCGAGAAGCTTATCCACCTTTATTTTCGATAAGTGGCATCTCTCTTTCGAGTAGCTTATCCACCTTTATTTTCGATAAGTGACATCTCTCTTTTAAGAAGCTTATCCACCTTTATTTTTGATAAGTGGAATCTCTCTTTCGAGAAGCTTATCCACCTTTATTTTCGATAAGTTGCATCTCTCTTTCGAGAAGCTTATCCACCTTTATTTTTGATAGTTGGCATCTCACTTTCGAGAAGCTTATCCACCTTTATTTCTGATAAGTGGCATCTCCCTTTCGAGAAGCTTATCCACCTTTATTTTCGATAAGTGGCATCTCTCTTTCGAGAAGCTTATCCACCTTTATTTTCGATAAGTGGAATCTCTCTTTCGAGAAGCTTATCCACCTTTATTTTCAATAAGTGGCATCTCTCTTTCGAGTAGATTAACCACCTTTATTTTCAATAAGTGGCATCTATCTTTTGAGAAGCTTATCCACCTTTATTTTCGATAAGTGGCATCTCTCTTTTACGTAGATTATCCTCCTTTATTTTCGATTAGTGGCATCTGTCTTTCGTAAAGCTTATTCACCTTTATTTTTGATAAGTGGCATCTCTCTTTCGAGAAGCTTATCCACCTTTATTTTCGATAAGTGGCATCTCTCTTTCGAGAAGCTTATCCACCTTTATTTTCGATAAGTGGCATCTCTCTTTCGAGAAGCTTATCCACCTTTATTTATGATAAGTGTCATCTCTCTTTAGAGAAGCTTATCTACCGTTATTTTTGATAAGTGGCATCTCTCTTTCGAGAAGCTTATCCACCTTTATTTTTGATAAGCGGAAACTCTCTTTCGAGAAGCTTATCTACCGTTATTTTCGATAAGTGGCATCTCTCTTTCAAGAAGCTTATCCACCTTTATTTTCGATAAGTGGAATCTCTCTTTCGAGAAGCTTATTCACCTTTATTTTTGATAAGTGGCATCTCTCTTTCGAGAAGCTTATCCACCTTTATTTTCGATAAGTGGCATCTCTCTTTCGAGAAGCTTATCCACCTTTATTTTCGATAAGTGGCATCTCACTTTCGAGAAGCTTATCCACCTTTATTTATGATAAGTGTCATCTCTCTTTAGAGAAGCTTATCTACCGTTATTTTCGATAAGTGGCATCTCTCTTTCGAGAAGCTTATCCACCTTTATTTATGATAAGTGGCATCTCTCTTTATAGAAGCTTATCTACCGTTATTTTCGATAAGTGGCATCTCTCTTTCGAGAAGCTTATTCACCTTTATTTTCGATAAGTGAAATCTCTCTTTCGAGAAGCTTATCCACCTTTATTTTCGATAAGTGGCATCTCTCTTTCGAGTAGCTTATCCACCTTTATTTTCGATAAGTGGCATCTCTCTTTCGAGAAGCTTATCCACCTTTATTTTCGATAAGTGGAATCTCCCTTTCGAGAAGCTTATCCACCTTTATTTTCGATAAGTGGCATCTCTCTTTCGAGAAGCTTATCCACCTTTATTTTTGATAATTGGCATCTCACTTTGGAGAAGCTTATCCACCTTTATTTCTGATAAGTGGAATCTCTCTTTCCAGAAGCTTATCCACCTTTATTTTCGATAAGTGGTATCTCTCTTTCGAGTAGCTTATCCACCTTTATTTTCGATAAGTGGAATCTCTCTTTCGCGAAGCTTATCCACCTTTATTTTTGATTAGTGTCATCTCTCTTTAGAGAAGCTAATCTACCGTTATTTTCGATAAGTGGCATCTCTCTTTCGAGAAGCTTATCCACCTTTATTTTCGATAAGTGGCAACTCTCTTTCGAGAAGCTTATCCACCTTTATTTATGATAAGTGTCATGTCTCTTTAGAGAAGCTTATCTACCGTTATGTTTGATAAGTGGCATCTATCTTTCGAGAAGCTTATCCACCTTTATTTATGATAAGTGGCATCTCTCTTTAGAGAAGCTTATCCACCTTTATTTTTGATAAGTGGTATCTCTCTTTCAAGAAGCTTATCCACCTTTATTTATGATAAGTGGCATCTCTCTTTCGAGTAGCTTATCCACCTTTATTTTCGATAAGTGGCATCTCTCTTTTGAGAAGCTTATCCACCTTTATTTTTGATAAGTGGAATCTCTCTTTCGAGAAGCTTATCCACCTTTATTTTCGATAAGTGGCATCTCTCTTTCGAGTAGCTTATCCACCTTTATTTTCGATAAGTGACATCTCTCTTTTAAGAAGCTTATCCACCTTTATTTTTGATAAGTGGAATCTCTCTTTCGAGAAGCTTATCCACCTTTATTTTCGATAAGTTGCATCTCTCTTTCGAGAAGCTTATCCACCTTTATTTTTGATAGTTGGCATCTCACTTTCGAGAAGCTTATCCACCTTTATTTCTGATAAGTGGCATCTCCCTTTCGAGAAGCTTATCCACCTTTATTTTCGATAAGTGGCATCTCTCTTTCGAGAAGCTTATCCACCTTTATTTTCGATAAGTGGAATCTCTCTTTCGAGAAGCTTATCCACCTTTATTTTCAATAAGTGGCATCTCTCTTTCGAGTAGATTAACCACCTTTATTTTCAATAAGTGGCATCTATCTTTTGAGAAGCTTATCCACCTTTATTTTCGATAAGTGGCATCTCTCTTTTACGTAGATTATCCTCCTTTATTTTCGATTAGTGGCATCTGTCTTTCGTAAAGCTTATTCACCTTTATTTTTGATAAGTGGCATCTCTCTTTCGAGAAGCTTATCCACCTTTATTTTCGATAAGTGGCATCTCTCTTTCGAGAAGCTTATCCACCTTTATTTTCGATAAGTGGCATCTCTCTTTCGAGAAGCTTATCCACCTTTATTTATGATAAGTGTCATCTCTCTTTAGAGAAGCTTATCTACCGTTATTTTTGATAAGTGGCATCTCTCTTTCGAGAAGCTTATCCACCTTTATTTTTGATAAGCGGAAACTCTCTTTCGAGAAGCTTATCTACCGTTATTTTCGATAAGTGGCATCTCTCTTTCAAGAAGCTTATCCACCTTTATTTTCGATAAGTGGAATCTCTCTTTCGAGAAGCTTATTCACCTTTATTTTTGATAAGTGGCATCTCTCTTTCGAGAAGCTTATCCACCTTTATTTTCGATAAGTGGCATCTCTCTTTCGAGAAGCTTATCCACCTTTATTTTCGATAAGTGGCATCTCACTTTCGAGAAGCTTATCCACCTTTATTTATGATAAGTGTCATCTCTCTTTAGAGAAGCTTATCTACCGTTATTTTCGATAAGTGGCATCTCTCTTTCGAGAAGCTTATCCACCTTTATTTATGATAAGTGGCATCTCTCTTTATAGAAGCTTATCTACCGTTATTTTCGATAAGTGGCATCTCTCTTTCGAGAAGCTTATTCACCTTTATTTTCGATAAGTGGAATCTCTCTTTCGAGAAGCTTATCCACCTTTATTTTCGATAATTGGCATCTCTCTTTCGAGTAGCTTATCCACCTTTATTTTCGATAAGTGGCATCTCTCTTTCGAGAAGATTATCCACCTTTATTTTCGATAAGTGGAATCTCTCTTTCCAGAAGCTTATCCACCTTTATTTATGATAATTGGCATCTCACTTTCGAGAAGCTTATCCACCTTTATTTCTGATAAGTGGCATCTCCCTTTCGAGAAGCTTATCCACCTTTATTTTCGATAAGTGGCATCTCTCTTTCGAGAAGCTTATCCACCTTTATTTTCGATAAGTGGAATCTCTTTTTCGATAAGCTTATCCACCTTTATTTTCAATAAGTGGCATCTCTCTTTCGAGTAGATTAACCACCTTTATTTTCAATAGGTGGCATCTATCTTTTGAGAAGCTTATCCACCTTTATTTTCGATAAGTGGCATCTCTCTTTTACGTAGGTTATCCTCCTTTATTTTCGATTAGTGGCATCTGTCTTTCGTAAAGCTTATTCACCTTTATTTTTGATAAGTGGCATCTCACTTTCGAGAAGCTTATCCACCTTTATTTTCGATAAGTGGCATCTCTCTTTCTAGAAGCTTATCCACCTTTATTTTCAATAAGTGGCATCTCTCTTTCGAGAAGCTTATCCACCTTTATTTATGATAAGTGTCATCTCTCTTTAGAGAAGCTTATCTACCGTTATTTTTGATAAGTGGCATCTCTCTTTCGAGAAGCTTATCCACCTTTATTTTTGATAAGCGGAATCTCTCTTTCGAGAAGCTTATCCACCTTTATTTTCAATAAGTGGCATCTCTCTTTCGAGTAGATTAACCACCTTTATTTTCAACAAGTGGCATCTGTCTTTTGAGAAGCTTATCCACCTTTATTTTCGATAAGTGGCATATCTCTTTTAGGTAGGTTATCCTCCTTTATTTTTGATTAGTGGCATCTGTCTTTCGTAAAGCTTATTCACCTTTATTTTTGATAAGTGGCATCTCTCTTTCGAGAAGCTTATCCACCTTTATTTTCGATAAGTGGCATCTCTCTTCCGAGAAGCTTATGCACCTTTATTTTCGATAAGTGGCATCTCTCTTTCGAGAAGCTTATCCACCTTTATTTATGATAAGTGACATCTCTCTTTAGAGAAGCTTATCTACCGTTATTTTCGATAAGTGGCATCTCTCTTTCGAGAAGCTTATCCACCTTTATTTATGATAAGTGGCATCTCTCTTTAGAGAAGCTTATCTACCGTTATTTTCGATAAGTGGCATCTCTCTTTCGAGAAGCTTACCCACCTTTATTTTCGATAAGTGGTATCTCTCTTTCGAGTAGCTTATCCACCTTTATTTTCGATAAGTGGAATCTCTCTTTCGCGAAGCTTATCCACCTTTATTTTTGATTAGTGTCATCTCTCTTTAGAGAAGCTAATCTACCGTTATTTTCGATAAGTGGCATCTCTCTTTCGAGAAGCTTATCCACCTTTATTTTCGATAAGTGGCAACTCTCTTTCGAGAAGCTTATCCACCTTTATTTATGATAAGTGTCATCTCTCTTTAGAGAAGCTTATCTACCGTTATGTTTGATAAGTGGCATCTATCTTTCGAGAAGCTTATCCACCTTTATTTATGATAAGTGGCATCTCTCTTTAGAGAAGCTTATCCACCTTTATTTTTGATAAGTGGTATCTCTCTTTCGAGAAGCTTATCCACCTTTATTTATGATAAGTGGCATCTCTCTTTCGAGTAGCTTATCCACCTTTATTTTCGATAAGTGGCATCTCTCTTTTGAGAAGCTTATCCACCTTTATTTTTGATAAGTGGAATCTCTCTTTCGAGAAGCTTATCCACCTTTATTTTCGATAAGTGGCATCTCTCTTTCGAGTAGCTTATCCACCTTTATTTTCGATAAGTGACATCTCTCTTTTGAGAAGCTTATCCACCTTTATTTTTAATAAGTGGAATCTCTCTTTCGAGAAGCTTATCCACCTTTATTTTCGATAAGTTGCATCTCTCTTTCGAGAAGCTTATCCACCTTTATTTTTGATAGTTGGCATCTCACTTTCGAGAAGCTTATCCACCTTTATTTCTGATAAGTGGCATCTCCCTTTCGAGAAGCTTATCCACCTTTATTTTCGATAAGTGGCATCTCTCTTTCGAGAAGCTTATCCACCTTTATTTTCGATAAGTGGAATCTCTCTTTCGAGAAGCTTATCCACCTTTATTTTCAATAAGTGGCATCTCTCTTTCGAGTAGATTAACCACCTTTATTTTCAATAAGTGGCATCTATCTTTTGAGAAGCTTATCCACCTTTATTTTCGATAAGTGGCATCTCTCTTTTACGTAGATTATCCTCCTTTATTTTCGATTAGTGGCATCTGTCTTTCGTAAAGCTTATTCACCTTTATTTTTGATAAGTGGCATCTCTCTTTCGAGAAGCTTATCCACCTTTATTTTCGATAAGTGGCATCTCTCTTTCGAGAAGCTTATCCACCTTTATTTTCGATAAGTGGCATCTCTCTTTCGAGAAGCTTATCCACCTTTATTTATGATAAGTGTCATCTCTCTTTAGAGAAGCTTATCTACCGTTATTTTTGATAAGTGGCATCTCTCTTTCGAGAAGCTTATCCACCTTTATTTTTGATAAGCGGAAACTCTCTTTCGAGAAGCTTATCTACCGTTATTTTCGATAAGTGGCATCTCTCTTTCAAGAAGCTTATCCACCTTTATTTTCGATAAGTGGAATCTCTCTTTCGAGAAGCTTATTCACCTTTATTTTTGATAAGTGGCATCTCTCTTTCGAGAAGCTTATCCACCTTTATTTTCGATAAGTGGCATCTCTCTTTCGAGAAGCTTATCCACCTTTATTTTCGATAAGTGGCATCTCACTTTCGAGAAGCTTATCCACCTTTATTTATGATAAGTGTCATCTCTCTTTAGAGAAGCTTATCTACCGTTATTTTCGATAAGTGGCATCTCTCTTTCGAGAAGCTTATCCACCTTTATTTATGATAAGTGGCATCTCTCTTTATAGAAGCTTATCTACCGTTATTTTCGATAAGTGGCATCTCTCTTTCGAGAAGCTTATTCACCTTTATTTTCGATAAGTGGAATCTCTCTTTCGAGAAGCTTATCCACCTTTATTTTCGATAATTGGCATCTCTCTTTCGAGTAGCTTATCCACCTTTATTTTCGATAAGTGGCATCTCTCTTTCGAGAAGATTATCCACCTTTATTTTCGATAAGTGGAATCTCTCTTTCCAGAAGCTTATCCACCTTTATTTATGATAATTGGCATCTCACTTTCGAGAAGCTTATCCACCTTTATTTCTGATAAGTGGCATCTCCCTTTCGAGAAGCTTATCCACCTTTATTTTCGATAAGTGGCATCTCTCTTTTGAGAAGCTTATCCACCTTTATTTTCGATAAGTGGAATCTCTCTTTCGATAAGCTTATCCACCTTTATTTTCAATAAGTGGCATCTCTCTTTCGAGTAGATTAACCACCTTTATTTTCAATAAGTGGCATCTATCTTTTGAGAAGCTTATCCACCTTTATTTTCGATAAGTGGCATCTCTCTTTTACGTAGGTTATCCTCCTTTATTTTCGATTAGTGGCATCTGTCTTTCGTAAAGCTTATTCACCTTTATTTTTGATAAGTGGCATCTCTCTTTCGAGAAGCTTATCCACCTTTATTTTCGATAAGTGGCATCTCTCTTTCTAGAAGCTTATCCACCTTTATTTTCAATAAGTGGCATCTCTCTTTCGAGAAGCTTATCCACCTTTATTTATGATAAGTGTCATCTCTCTTTAGAGAAGCTTATCTACCGTTATTTTTGATAAGTGGCATCTCTCTTTCGAGAAGCTTATCCACCTTTATTTTTGATAAGCGGAATCTCTCTTTCGAGAAGCTTATCCACCTTTATTTTCAATAAGTGGCATCTCTCTTTCGAGTAGATTAACCACCTTTATTTTCAACAAGTGGCATCTGTCTTTTGAGAAGCTTATCCACCTTTATTTTCGATAAGTGGCATCTCTCTTTTAGGTAGGTTATCCTCCTTTATTTTTGATTAGTGGCATCTGTCTTTCGTAAAGCTTATTCACCTTTATTTTTGATAAGTGGCATCTCTCTTTCGAGAAGCTTATCCACCTTTATTTTCGATAAGTGGCATCTCTCTTCCGAGAAGCTTATGCACCTTTATTTTCGATAAGTGGCATCTCTCTTTCGAGAAGCTTATCCACCTTTATTTATGATAAGTGACATCTCTCTTTAGAGAAGCTTATCTACCGTTATTTTCGATAAGTGGCATCTCTCTTTCGAGAAGCTTATCCACCTTTATTTATGATAAGTGGCATCTCTCTTTAGAGAAGCTTATCTATCGTTATTTTCGATAAGTGGCATCTCTCTTTCGAGAAGCTTACCCACCTTTATTTTCGATAAGTGGAATCTCTCTTTCGAGAAGCTTATTCACCTTTATTTTTGATAAGTGGCATCTCTCTTTCGAGAAGCTTCCACCTTTATTTTCGATAAGGGGCATCTCTCTTTCGAGAAGCTTATCCACCTTTATTTTCGATAAGTGGCATCTCACTTTCGAGAAGCTTATCCACCTTTATTTATGATAAGTGTCATCTCTCTTTAGAGAAGCTTATCTACCGTTATTTTCGATAAGTGGCATCTCTCTTTCGAGAAGCTTATCCACCTTTATTTATGATAAGTGGCATCTCTCTTTATAGAAGCTTATCTACCGTTATTTTCGATAAGTGGCATCTCTCTTTCGAGAAGCTTATTCACCTTTATTTTTGATAAGTGGAATCTCTCTTTCGAGAAGCTTATCCACCTTTATTTTCGATAAGTGGCATCTCTCTTTCGAGTAGCTTATCCACCTTTATTTTCAATAAGTGGCATCTCTCTTTCGAGAAGCTTATCCACCTTTATTTTCGATAAGTGGAATCTCTCTTTCGAGAAGCTTATCCACCTTTATTTTCGATAAGTGGCATCTCTCTTTCGAGAAGCTTATCCACCTTAATTTTTTATAATTGGCATCTCACTTTGGAGAAGCTTATCCACCTTTATTTCTGATAAGTGGAATCTCTCTTTCCAGAAGCTTATCCACCTTTATTTTCGATAAGTGGTATCTCTCTTTCGAGTAGCTTATCCACCTTTATTTTTGATAAGTGGCATCTCTCTTTTAGGTAGGTTATCCTCCTTTATTTTTGATTAGTGGCATCTGTCATTCGTAAAGCTTATTCACCTTTATTTTTGATAAGTGGCATCTCTCTTTCGAGAAGCTTATCCACCTTTATTTTCGATAAGTGGCATCTCTCTTCCGAGAAGCTTATGCACCTTTATTTTCGATAAGTGGCATCTCTCTTTCGAGAAGCTTATCCACCTTTATTTATGATAAGTGACATCTCTCTTTAGAGAAGCTTATCTACCGTTATTTTCGATAAGTGGCATCTCTCTTTCGAGAAGCTTATCCACCTTTATTTATGATAAGTGGCATCTCTCTTTAGAGAAGCTTATCTACCGTTATTTTCGATAAGTGGCATCTCTCTTTCGAGAAGCTTATCCACCTTTATTTTCGATAAGTGGAATCTCTCTTTCGAGAAGCTTATTCACCTTTATTTTTGATAAGTGGCATCTCTCTTTCGAGAAGCTTATCCACCTTTATTTTCGATAAGGGGCATCTCTCTTTCGAGAAGCTTATCCACCTTTATTTTCGATAAGTGGCATCTCACTTTCGAGAAGCTTATCCACCTTTATTTATGATAAGTGTCATCTCTCTTTAGAGAAGCTTATCTACCGTTATTTTCGATAAGTGGCATCTCTCTTTCGAGAAGCTTATCCACCTTTATTTATGATAAGTGGCATCTCTCTTTATAGAAGCTTATCTACCGTTATTTTCGATAAGTGGCATCTCTCTTTCGAGAAGCTTATTCACCTTTATTTTCGATAAGTGGAATCTCTCTTTCGAGAAGCTTATCCACCTTTATTTTCGATAATTGGCATCTCTCTTTCGAGTAGCTTATCCACCTTTATTTTCGATAAGTGGCATCTCTCTTTCGAGAAGATTATCCACCTTTATTTTTGATAAGTGGAATCTCTCTTTCGAGAAGCTTATCCACCTTTATTTATGATAATTGGCATCTCACTTTCGAGAAGCTTATCCACCTTTATTTCTGATAAGTGGCATCTCCCTTTCGAGAAGCTTATCCACCTTTATTTTCGATAAGTGGCATCTCTCTTTCGAGAAGCTTATCCACCTTTATTTTCGATAAGTGGAATCTCTCTTTCGATAAGCTTATCCACCTTTATTTTCAATATGTGGCATCTCTCTTTCGAGTAGATTAACCACCTTTATTTTCAATAAGTGGCATCTATCTTTTGAGAAGCTTATCCACCTTTATTTTCGATAAGTGGCATCTCTCTTTTACGTAGGTTATCCTCCTTTATTTTCGATTAGTGGCATCTGTCTTTCGTAAAGCTTATTCACCTTTATTTTTGATAAGTGGCATCTCTCTTTTGAGAAGCTTATCCACCTTTATTTTCGATAAGTGGCATCTCTCTTTCTAGAAGCTTATCCACCTTTATTTTCGATAAGTGGCATCTCTCTTTCGAGAAGCTTATCCACCTTTATTTATGATAAGTGTCATCTCTCTTTAGAGAAGCTTATCTACCGTTATTTTTGATAAGTGGCATCTCTCTTTCGAGAAGCTTATCCACCTTTATTTTTGATAAGCGGAATCTCTCTTTCGAGAAGCTTATCCACCTTTATTTTCAATAAGTGGCATCTCTCTTTCGAGTAGATTAACCACCTTTATTTTCAACAAGTGGCATCTGTCTTTTGAGAAGCTTATCCACCTTTATTTTCGATAAGTGGCATCTCTCTTTTAGGTAGGTTATCCTCCTTTATTTTTGATTAGTGGCATCTGTCTTTCGTAAAGCTTATTCACCTTTATTTTTGATAAGTGGCATCTCTCTTTCGAGAAGCTTATCCACCTTTATTTTCGATAAGTGGCATCTCTCTTCCGAGAAGCTTATCCACCTTTATTTATGATAAGTGACATCTCTCTTTAGAGAAGCTTATCTACCGTTATTTTCGATAAGTGGCATCTCTCTTTCGAGAAGCTTATCCACCTTTATTTATGATAAGTGGCATCTCTCTTTAGAGAAGCTTATCTACCGTTATTTTCGATAAGTGGCATCTCTCTTTCGAGAAGCTTATCCACCTTTATTTTCGATAAGTGGAATCTCTCTTTCGAGAAGCTTATTCACCTTTATTTTTGATAAGTGGCATCTCTCTTTCGAGAAGCTTATCCACCTTTATTTTCGATAAGGGGCATCTCTCTTTCGAGAAGCTTATCCACCTTTATTTTCGATAAGTGGCATCTCACTTTCGAGAAGCTTATCCACCTTTATTTATGATAAGTGTCATCTCTCTTTAGAGAAGCTTATCTACCGTTATTTTCGATAAGTGGCATCTCTCTTTCGAGAAGCTTATCCACCTTTATTTATGATAAGTGGCATCTCTCTTTATAGAAGCTTATCTACCGTTATTTTCGATAAGTGGCATCTCTCTTTCGAGAAGCTTATTCACCTTTATTTTCGATAAGTGGAATCTCTCTTTCGAGAAGCTTATCCACCTTTATTTTCGATAAGTGGCATCTCTCTTTCGAGTAGCTTATCCACCTTTATTTTCGATAAGTGGCATCTCTCTT
Source organism: Lathyrus sativus (assembly GCA_963859935.3). Classification (NCBI taxonomy): domain Eukaryota; kingdom Viridiplantae; phylum Streptophyta; class Magnoliopsida; order Fabales; family Fabaceae; genus Lathyrus; species Lathyrus sativus. The sequence continues at coordinate 452,036,345 of OZ012735.1, forward strand.
TCGAGAAGCTTATCCACCTTTATTTTCGATAAGTGGAATCTCTCTTTCGAGAAGCTTATCCACCTTTATTTTCGATAAGTGGCATCTATCTTTCGAGAAGCTTATCCACCTTAATTTTTTATAATTGGCATCTCACTTTGGAGAAGCTTATCCACCTTTATTTCTGATAAGTGGAATCTCTCTTTCCAGAAGCTTATCCACCTTTATTTTCGATAAGTGGTATCTCTCTTTCGAGTAGCTTATCCACCTTTATTTTCGATAAGTGGAATCTCTCTTTCGCGAAGCTTATCCACCTTTATTTTTGATAAGTGTCATCTCTCTTTAGAGAAGCTTATCTACCGTTATTTTCGATAAGTGGCATCTCTCTTTCGAGAAGCTTATCCACCTTTATTTTCGATAAGTGGCAACTCTCTTTCGAGAAGCTTATCCACCTTTATTTATTATAAGTGTCATCTCTCTTTAGAGAAGCTTATCTACCGTTATGTTCGATAAGTGGCATCTATCTTTCGAGAAGCATATCCACCTTTATTTATGATAAGTGGCATCTCTCTTTAGAGAAGCTTATCCACCTTTATTTTTGATAAGTTGTATCTCTCTTTCGAGAAGCTTATCCACCTTTATTTATGATAAGTGGCATCTCTCTTTCGAGTAGCTTATCCACCTTTATTTTCGATAAGTGGCATCTCTCTTTTGAGAAGCTTATCAACCTTTATTTTTGATAAGTGGAATCTCTCTTTCGAGAAGCTTATCCACCTTTATTTTCGATAAGTGGCATCTCTCTTTCGAGTAGCTTATCCACCTTTATTTTCGATAAGTGACATCTCTCTTTTGAGAAGCTTATCCACCTTTATTTTCGATAAGTGGAATCTCTCTTTCGAGAAGCTTATCCACCTTTATTTATGATAATTGGCATCTCACTTTCGAGAAGCTTATCCACCTTTATTTCTGATAAGTGGCATCTCCCTTTCGAGAAGCTTATCCACCTTTATTTTCGATAAGTGGCATCTCTCTTTCGAGAAGCTTATCCACCTTTTTTTATGATAAGTGGCATCTCTCTTTATAGAAGCTTATCTACCGTTATTTTCGATGAGTGGCATCTCTCTTTCGAGAAGCTTATTCACCTTTATTTTCGATAAGTGGAATCTCTCTTTCGAGAAGCTTATCCACCTTTATTTTCGATAAGTGGCATCTCTCTTTCGAGTATCTTATCCACCTTTATTTTTGATAAGTGGCATCTCTCTTTCGAGAAGCTTATCCACCTTTATTTTCGATAAGTGGAATCTCTCTTTCGAGAAGCTTATCCACCTTTATTTATGATAATTGGCATCTCACTTTCGAGAAGCTTATCCACCTTTATTTCTGATAAGTGGCATCTCCCTTTCGAGAAGCTTATCCACCTTTATTTTCGATAAGTGGCATCTCTCTTTCGAGAAGCTTATCCACCTTTATTTTCGATAAGTGGAATCTCTCTTTCGATAAGCTTATCCACCTTTATTTTCAATAATTGGCATCTCTCTTTCGAGTAGATTAACCACCTTTATTTTCAACAAGTGGCATCTGTCTTTTGAGAAGCTTATCCACCTTTATTTTCGATAAGTGGCATCTCTCTTTTAGGTAGGTTATCCTCCTTTATTTTTGATTAGTGGCATCTGTCTTTCGTAAAGCTTATTCACCTTTATTTTTGATAAGTGGCATCTCTCTTTCGAGAAGCTTATCCACCTTTATTTTCGATAAGTGGCATCTCTCTTCCGAGAAACTTATGCACCTTTATTTTCGATAAGTGGCATCTCTCTTTCGAGAAGCTTATCCACCTTTATTTATGAGAAGTGACATCTCTCTTTAGAGAAGCTTATCTACCGTTATTTTCGATAAGTGGCATCTCTCTTTCGAGAAGCTTATCCACCTTTATTTATGATAAGTGACATCTCTCTTTAGAGAAGCTTATCTACCGTTATTTTCGATAAGTGGCATCTCTCTTTCGAGAAGCTTATCCACCTTTATTTTCGATAAGTGGAATCTCTCTTTCGAGAAGCTTATTCACCTTTATTTTTGATAAGTGGCATCTCTCTTTCGAGAAGCTTCTCCACCTTTATTTTCGATAAGTGGCATCTCTCTTTCCAGAAGCTTATCCACCTTTATTTTCGATAAGTGGCATCTCACTTTCGAGAAGCTTATCCACCTTTATTTATGATAAGTGTCATCTCTCTTTAGAGAAGCTTATCTACCGTTATTTTCGATAAGTGGCATCTCTCTTTCGAGAAGCTTATCCACCTTTATTTATGATAAGTGGCATCTCTCTTTATAGAAGCTTATCTACCGTTATTTTCGATAAGTGGCATCTCTCTTTCGAGAAGCTTATTCACCTTTATTTTCGTTTAGTGGAATCTCTCTTTCGAGTAGCTTATCCACCTTTATTTTCGATAAGTGACATCTCTCTTTCGAGAAGCTTATCCACCTTTATTTTCGATAAGTGGAATCTCTCTTTCCAGAAGCTTATCCACCTTTATTTTCGATAAGTGGTATCTCTCTTTCGAGTAGCTTATCCACCTTTATTTTCGATAAGTGGAATCTCTCTTTCGCGAAGCTTATCCACCTTTATTTTTGATAAGTGTCATATCTCTTTAGAGAAGCTTATCTACCGTTATTTTCGATAAGTGGCATCTCACTTTCGAGAAGCTTATCCACCTTTATTTTCGATAAGTGGCAACTCTCTTTCGAGAAGCTTATCCACCTTTATTTATGATAAGTGTCATCTCTCTTTAGAGAAGCTTATCTACCGTTATGTTCGATAAGTGGCATCTATCTTTCGAGAAGCTTATCCACCTTTATTTATGATAAGTGGCATCTCTCTTTAGAGAAGCTTATCCACCTTTATTTTTGATAAGTGGTATCTCTCTTTCGAGAAGCTTATCCACCTTTATTTATGATAAGTGGCATCTCTCTTTATAGAAGCTTATCTACCGTTATTTTCGATAAGTGGCATCTCTCTTTCGAGAAGCTTATTCACCTTTATTTTCGTTTAGTGGAATCTCTCTTTCGAGTAGCTTATCCACCTTTATTTTCGATAAGTGACATCTCTCTTTCGAGAAGCTTATCCACCTTTATTTTCGATAAGTGGAATCTCTCTTTCCAGAAGCTTATCCACCTTTATTTTCGATAAGTGGTATCTCTCTTTCGAGTAGCTTATCCACCTTTATTTTCGATAAGTGGAATCTCTCTTTCGCGAAGCTTATCCACCTTTATTTTTGATAAGTGTCATATCTCTTTAGAGAAGCTTATCTACCGTTATTTTCGATAAGTGGCATCTCACTTTCGAGAAGCTTATCCACCTTTATTTTCGATAAGTGGCAACTCTCTTTCGAGAAGCTTATCCACCTTTATTTATGATAAGTGTCATCTCTCTTTAGAGAAGCTTATCTACCGTTATGTTCGATAAGTGGCATCTATCTTTCGAGAAGCTTATCCACCTTTATTTATGATAAGTGGCATCTCTCTTTAGAGAAGCTTATCCACCTTTATTTTTGATAAGTGGTATCTCTCTTTCGAGAAGCTTATCCACCTTTATTTATGATAAGTGGCATCTCTCTTTCGAGTAGCTTATCCACCTTTATTTTCGATAAGTGGCATCTCTCTTTTGAGAAGCTTATCCACCTTTATTTTTGATAAGTGGAATCTCTCTTTCGAGAAGCTTATCCACCTTTATTGTCGATAAGTGGCATCTCTCTTTCGAGTAGCTTATCCACCTTTATTTTCGATAAGTGACATCTCTCTTTTGAGAAGCTTATCCACCTTTATTTTTGATAAGTGGAATCTCTCTTTCGAGAAGCTTATCCACCTTTATTTTCAATAAGTTGCATCTCTCTTTCGAGAAGCTTATCCACCTTTATTTTTGATAATTGGCATCTCACTTCCGAGAAGCTTATCCACCTTTATTTCTGATAAGTGGCATCTCCCTTTCGAGAAGCTTATCCACCTTTATTTTCGATAAGTGGCATCTCTCTTTCGAGAAGCTTATCCACCTTTATTTTCGATAAGTGGAATCTCTCTTTCGAGAAGCTTATCCACCTTTATTTTCAATAAGTGGCATCTGTCTTTTGAGAAGCTTATCCACCTTTATTTTCGATAAGTGGCATCTCACTTTTACGTAGGTTATCCTCCTTTATTTTCGATTAGTGGCATCTGTCTTTCATAAAGCTTATTCACCTTTATTTTTGATAAGTGGCATCTCTCTTTCGAGAAGCTTATCCACCTTTATTTTTGATAAGTGGCATCTCTCTTTCGAGAAGCTTATCCACCTTTATTTTCGATAAGGGGCATCTCTCTTTCGAGAAGCTTATCCACCTTTATTTATGATAAGTGTCATCTCTCTTTAGAGAAGCTTATCTACCGTTATTTTCGATAAGTGGCATCTCTCTTTCGAGAAGCTTATCCACCTTTATTTTTGATAAGCGGAATCTCTCTTTCGAGTAGATTAACCACCTTTATTTTCAACAAGTGGCATCTGTCTTTTGAGAAGCTTATCCACCTTTATTTTCGATAAGTGGCATCTCTCTTCCGAGAAGCTTATGCACCTTTATTTTCGATAAGTGGCATCTCTCTTTCGAGAAGCTTATCCACCTTTATTTATGATAAGTGACATCTCTCTTTAGAGAAGCTTATCTACCGTTATTTTCGATAAGTGGCATCTCTCTTTCGAGAAGCTTATCCACCTTTATTTATGATAAGAGGCATCTCTCTTTAGAGAAGCTTATCTACCGTTATTTTCGATAAGTGGCATCTCTCTTTCGAGAAGCTTATCCACCTTTATTTTCGATAAGTGTCATATCTCTTTAGAGAAGCTTATCTACCGTTATTTTCGATAAGTGGCATCTCACTTTCGAGAAGCTTATCCACCTTTATTTTCGATAAGTGGCAACTCTCTTTCGAGAAGCTTATCCACCTTTATTTATGATAAGTGTCATCTCTCTTTAGAGAAGCTTATCTACCGTTATGTTCGATAAGTGGCATCTATCTTTCGAGAAGCTTATCCACCTTTATTTATGATAAGTGGCATCTCTCTTTAGAGAAGCTTATCCACCTTTATTTTTGATAAGTGGTATCTCTCTTTCGAGAAGCTTATCCACCTTTATTTATGATAAGTGGCATCTCTCTTTCGAGTAGCTTATCCACCTTTATTTTCGATAAGTGGCATCTCTCTTTGGAGAAGCTTATCCACCTTTATTTTTGATAAGTGGAATCTCTCTTTCGAGAAGCTTATCCACCTTTATTGTCGATAAGTGGCATCTCTCTTTCGAGTAGCTTATCCACCTTTATTTTCGATAAGTGACATCTCTCTTTTGAGAAGCTTATCCACCTTTATTTTTGATAAGTGGAATCTCTCTTTCGAGAAGCTTATCCACCTTTATTTTCAATAAGTTGCATCTCTCTTTCGAGAAGCTTATCCACCTTTATTTTTGATAATTGGCATCTCACTTCCGAGAAGCTTATCCACCTTTATTTCTGATAAGTGGCATCTCCCTTTCGAGAAGCTTATCCACCTTTATTTTCGATAAGTGGCATCTCTCTTTCGAGAAGCTTATCCACCTTTATTTTCGATAAGTGGAATCTCTCTTTCGAGAAGCTTATCCACCTTTATTTTCAATAAGTGGCATCTGTCTTTTGAGAAGCTTATCCACCTTTATTTTCGATAAGTGGCATCTCACTTTTACGTAGGTTATCCTCCTTTATTTTCGATTAGTGGCATCTGTCTTTCATAAAGCTTATTCACCTTTATTTTTGATAAGTGGCATCTCTCTTTCGAGAAGCTTATCCACCTTTATTTTTGATAAGTGGCATCTCTCTTTCGAGAAGCTTATCCACCTTTATTTTCGATAAGGGGCATCTCTCTTTCGAGAAGCTTATCCACCTTTATTTATGATAAGTGTCATCTCTCTTTAGAGAAGCTTATCTACCGTTATTTTCGATAAGTGGCATCTCTCTTTCGAGAAGCTTATCCACCTTTATTTTTGATAAGCGGAATCTCTCTTTCGAGTAGATTAACCACCTTTATTTTCAACAAGTGGCATCTGTCTTTTGAGAAGCTTATCCACCTTTATTTTCGATAAGTGGCATCTCTCTTCCGAGAAGCATATGCACCTTTATTTTCGATAAGTGGCATCTCTCTTTCGAGAAGCTTATCCACCTTTATTTATGATAAGTGACATCTCTCTTTAGAGAAGCTTATCTACCGTTATTTTCGATAAGTGGCATCTCTCTTTCGAGAAGCTTATCCACCTTTATTTATGATAAGAGGCATCTCTCTTTAGAGAAGCTTATCTACCGTTATTTTCGATAAGTGGCATCTCTCTTTCGAGAAGCTTATCCACCTTTATTTTCGATAAGTGTCATATCTCTTTAGAGAAGCTTATCTACCGTTATTTTCGATAAGTGGCATCTCACTTCCGAGAAGCTTATCCACCTTTATTTTCGATAAGTGGCAACTCTCTTTCGAGAAGCTTATCCACCTTTATTTATGATAAGTGTCATCTCTCTTTAGAGAAGCTTATCTACCGTTATGTTCGATAAGTGGCATCTATCTTTCGAGAAGCTTATCCACCTTTATTTATGATAAGTGGCATCTCTCTTTAGAGAAGCTTATCCACCTTTATTTTTGATAAGTGGTATCTCTCTTTCGAGAAGCTTATCCACCTTTATTTATGATAAGTGGCATCTCTCTTTCGAGTAGCTTATCCACCTTTATTTTCGATAAGTGGCATCTCTCTTTTGAGAAGCTTATCCACCTTTATTTTTGATAAGTGGAATCTCTCTTTCGAGAAGCTTATCCACCTTTATTGTCGATAAGTGGCATCTCTCTTTCGAGTAGCTTATCCACCTTTATTTTCGATAAGTGACATCTCTCTTTTGAGAAGCTTATCCACCTTTATTTTTGATAAGTGGAATCTCTCTTTCGAGAAGCTTATCCACCTTTATTTTCAATAAGTTGCATCTCTCTTTCGAGAAGCTTATCCACCTTTATTTTTGATAATTGGCATCTCACTTCCGAGAAGCTTATCCACCTTTATTTCTGATAAGTGGCATCTCCCTTTCGAGAAGCTTATCCACCTTTATTTTCGATAAGTGGCATCTCTCTTTCGAGAAGCTTATCCACCTTTATTTTCGATAAGTGGAATCTCTCTTTTGAGAAGCTTATCCACCTTTATTTTCAATAAGTGGCATCTGTCTTTTGAGAAGCTTATCCACCTTTATTTTCGATAAGTGGCATCTCACTTTTACGTAGGTTATCCTCCTTTATTTTCGATTAGTGGCATCTGTCTTTCATAAAGCTTATTCACCTTTATTTTTGATAAGTGGCATCTCTCTTTCGAGAAGCTTATCCACCTTTATTTTTGATAAGTGGCATCTCTCTTTCGAGAAGCTTATCCACCTTTATTTTCGATAAGGGGCATCTCTCTTTCGAGAAGCTTATCCACCTTTATTTATGATAAGTGTCATCTCTCTTTAGAGAAGCTTATCTACCGTTATTTTCGATAAGTGGCATCTCTCTTTCGAGAAGCTTATCCACCTTTATTTTTGATAAGCGGAATCTCTCTTTCGAGTAGATTAACCACCTTTATTTTCAACAAGTGGCATCTGTCTTTTGAGAAGCTTATCCACCTTTATTTTCGATAAGTGGCATCTCTCTTCCGAGAAGCTTATGCACCTTTATTTTCGATAAGTGGCATCTCTCTTTCGAGAAGCTTATCCACCTTTATTTATGATAAGTGACATCTCTCTTTAGAGAAGCTTATCTACCGTTATTTTCGATAAGTGGCATCTCTCTTTCGAGAAGCTTATCCACCTTTATTTATGATAAGAGGCATCTCTCTTTAGAGAAGCTTATCTACCGTTATTTTCGATAAGTGGCATCTCTCTTTCGAGAAGCTTATCCACCTTTATTTTCGATAAGTGTCATATCTCTTTAGAGAAGCTTATCTACCGTTATTTTCGATAAGTGGCATCTCACTTCCGAGAAGCTTATCCACCTTTATTTTCGATAAGTGGCAACTCTCTTTCGAGAAGCTTATCCACCTTTATTTATGATAAGTGTCATCTCTCTTTAGAGAAGCTTATCTACCGTTATGTTCGATAAGTGGCATCTATCTTTCGAGAAGCTTATCCACCTTTATTTATGATAAGTGGCATCTCTCTTTAGAGAAGCTTATCCACCTTTATTTTTGATAAGTGGTATCTCTCTTTCGAGAAGCTTATCCACCTTTATTTATGATAAGTGGCATCTCTCTTTCGAGTAGCTTATCCACCTTTATTTTCGATAAGTGGCATCTCTCTTTTGAGAAGCTTATCCACCTTTATTTTTGATAAGTGGAATCTCTCTTTCGAGAAGCTTATCCACCTTTATTGTCGATAAGTGGCATCTCTCTTTCGAGTAGCTTATCCACCTTTATTTTCGATAAGTGACATCTCTCTTTTGAGAAGCTTATCCACCTTTATTTTTGATAAGTGGAATCTCTCTTTCGAGAAGCTTATCCACCTTTATTTTCAATAAGTTGCATCTCTCTTTCGAGAAGCTTATCCACCTTTATTTTTGATAATTGGCATCTCACTTCCGAGAAGCTTATCCACCTTTATTTCTGATAAGTGGCATCTCCCTTTCGAGAAGCTTATCCACCTTTATTTTCGATAAGTGGCATCTCTCTTTCGAGAAGCTTATCCACCTTTATTTTCGATAAGTGGAATCTCTCTTTCGAGAAGCTTATCCACCTTTATTTTCAATAAGTGGCATCTGTCTTTTGAGAAGCTTATCCACCTTTATTTTCGATAAGTGGCATCTCACTTTTACGTAGGTTATCCTCCTTTATTTTCGATTAGTGGCATCTGTCTTTCATAAAGCTTATTCACCTTTATTTTTGATAAGTGGCATCTCTCTTTCGAGAAGCTTATCCACCTTTATTTTTGATAAGTGGCATCTCTCTTTCGAGAAGCTTATCCACCTTTATTTTCGATAAGGGGCATCTCTCTTTCGAGAAGCTTATCCACCTTTATTTATGATAAGTGTCATCTCTCTTTAGAGAAGCTTATCTACCGTTATTTTCGATAAGTGGCATCTCTCTTTCGAGAAGCTTATCCACCTTTATTTTTGATAAGCGGAATCTCTCTTTCGAGTAGATTAACCACCTTTATTTTCAACAAGTGGCATCTGTCTTTTGAGAAGCTTATCCACCTTTATTTTCGATAAGTGGCATCTCTCTTCCGAGAAGCTTATGCACCTTTATTTTCGATAAGTGGCATCTCTCTTTCGAGAAGCTTATCCACCTTTATTTATGATAAGTGACATCTCTCTTTAGAGAAGCTTATCTACCGTTATTTTCGATAAGTGGCATCTCTCTTTCGAGAAGCTTATCCACCTTTATTTATGATAAGAGGCATCTCTCTTTAGAGAAGCTTATCTACCGTTATTTTCGATAAGTGGCATCTCTCTTTCGAGAAGCTTATCCACCTTTATTTTCGATAAGTGTCATATCTCTTTAGAGAAGCTTATCTACCGTTATTTTCGATAAGTGGCATCTCACTTTCGAGAAGCTTATCCACCTTTATTTTCGATAAGTGGCAACTCTCTTTCGAGAAGCTTATCCACCTTTATTTATGATAAGTGTCATCTCTCTTTAGAGAAGCTTATCTACCGTTATGTTCGATAAGTGGCATCTATCTTTCGAGAAGCTTATCCACCTTTATTTATGATAAGTGGCATCTCTCTTTAGAGAAGCTTATCCACCTTTATTTTTGATAAGTGGTATCTCTCTTTCGAGAAGCTTATCCACCTTTATTTATGATAAGTGGCATCTCTCTTTCGAGTAGCTTATCCACCTTTATTTTCGATAAGTGGCATCTCTCTTTTGAGAAGCTTATCCACCTTTATTTTTGATAAGTGGAATCTCTCTTTCGAGAAGCTTATCCACCTTTATTGTCGATAAGTGGCATCTCTCTTTCGAGTAGCTTATCCACCTTTATTTTCGATAAGTGACATCTCTCTTTTGAGAAGCTTATCCACCTTTATTTTTGATAAGTGGAATCTCTCTTTCGAGAAGCTTATCCACCTTTATTTTCAATAAGTTGCATCTCTCTTTCGAGAAGCTTATCCACCTTTATTTTTGATAATTGGCATCTCACTTCCGAGAAGCTTATCCACCTTTATTTATGATAAGTGGCATCTCCCTTTCGAGAAGCTTATCCACCTTTATTTTCGATAAGTGTCATCTCTCTTTCGAGAAGCTTATCCACCTTTATTTTCGATAAGTGGAATCTCTCTTTCGAGAAGCTTATCCACCTTTATTTTCAATAAGTGGCATCTGTCTTTTGAGAAGCTTATCCACCTTTATTTTCGATAAGTGGCATCTCACTTTTACGTAGGTTATCCTCCTTTATTTTCGATTAGTGGCATCTGTCTTTCATAAAGCTTATTCACCTTTATTTTTGATAAGTGGCATCTCTCTTTCGAGAAGCTTATCCACCTTTATTTTTGATAAGTGGCATCTCTCTTTCGAGAAGCTTATCCACCTTTATTTTCGATAAGGGGCATCTCTCTTTCGAGAAGCTTATCCACCTTTATTTATGATAAGTGTCATCTCTCTTTAGAGAAGCTTATCTACCGTTATTTTCGATAAGTGGCATCTCTCTTTCGAGAAGCTTATCCACCTTTATTTTTGATAAGCGGAATCTCTCTTTCGAGTAGATTAACCACCTTTATTTTCAACAAGTGGCATCTGTCTTTTGAGAAGCTTATCCACCTTTATTTTCGATAAGTGGCATCTCTCTTCCGAGAAGCTTATGCACCTTTATTTTCGATAAGTGGCATCTCTCTTTCGAGAAGCTTATCCACCTTTATTTATGATAAGTGACATCTCTCTTTAGAGAAGCTTATCTACCGTTATTTTCGATAAGTGGCATCTCTCTTTCGAGAAGCTTATCCACCTTTATTTATGATAAGAGGCATCTCTCTTTAGAGAAGCTTATCTACCGTTATTTTCGATAAGTGGCATCTCTCTTTCGAGAAGCTTATCCACCTTTATTTTCGATAAGTGTCATATCTCTTTAGAGAAGCTTATCTACCGTTATTTTCGATAAGTGGCATCTCACTTTCGAGAAGCTTATCCACCTTTATTTTCGATAAGTGGCAACTCTCTTTCGAGAAGCTTATCCACCTTTATTTATGATAAGTGTCATCTCTCTTTAGAGAAGCTTATCTACCGTTATGTTCGATAAGTGGCATCTATCTTTCGAGAAGCTTATCCACCTTTATTTATGATAAGTGGCATCTCTCTTTAGAGAAGCTTATCCACCTTTATTTTTGATAAGTGGTATCTCTCTTTCGAGAAGCTTATCCACCTTTATTTATGATAAGTGGCATCTCTCTTTCGAGTAGCTTATCCACCTTTATTTTCGATAAGTGGCATCTCTCTTTTGAGAAGCTTATCCACCTTTATTTTTGATAAGTGGAATCTCTCTTTCGAGAAGCTTATCCACCTTTATTGTCGATAAGTGGCATCTCTCTTTCGAGTAGCTTATCCACCTTTATTTTCGATAAGTGACATCTCTCTTTTGAGAAGCTTATCCACCTTTATTTTTGATAAGTGGAATCTCTCTTTCGAGAAGCTTATCCACCTTTATTTTCAATAAGTTGCATCTCTCTTTCGAGAAGCTTATCCACCTTTATTTTTGATAATTGGCATCTCACTTCCGAGAAGCTTATCCACCTTTATTTATGATAAGTGGCATCTCCCTTTCGAGAAGCTTATCCACCTTTATTTTCGATAAGTGTCATCTCTCTTTCGAGAAGCTTATCCACCTTTATTTTCGATAAGTGGAATCTCTCTTTCGAGAAGCTTATCCACCTTTATTTTCAATAAGTGGCATCTGTCTTTTGAGAAGCTTATCCACCTTTATTTTCGATAAGTGGCATCTCACTTTTACGTAGGTTATCCTCCTTTATTTTCGATTAGTGGCATCTGTCTTTCATAAAGCTTATTCACCTTTATTTTTGATAAGTGGCATCTCTCTTTCGAGAAGCTTATCCACCTTTATTTTTGATAAGTGGCATCTCTCTTTCGAGAAGCTTATCCACCTTTATTTTCGATAAGGGGCATCTCTCTTTCGAGAAGCTTATCCACCTTTATTTATGATAAGTGTCATCTCTCTTTAGAGAAGCTTATCTACCGTTATTTTCGATAAGTGGCATCTCTCTTTCGAGAAGCTTATCCACCTTTATTTTTGATAAGCGGAATCTCTCTTTCGAGTAGATTAACCACCTTTATTTTCAACAAGTGGCATCTGTCTTTTGAGAAGCTTATCCACCTTTATTTTCGATAAGTGGCATCTCTCTTCCGAGAAGCTTATGCACCTTTATTTTCGATAAGTGGCATCTCTCTTTCGAGAAGCTTATCCACCTTTATTTATGATAAGTGACATCTCTCTTTAGAGAAGCTTATCTACCGTTATTTTCGATAAGTGGCATCTCTCTTTCGAGAAGCTTATCCACCTTTATTTATGATAAGAGGCATCTCTCTTTAGAGAAGCTTATCTACCGTTATTTTCGATAAGTGGCATCTCTCTTTCGAGAAGCTTATCCACCTTTATTTTCGATAAGTGGAATCTCTCTTTCGAGAAGCTTATCCACATTTATTTTCGATAAGTGGCATCTCTCTTTCGAGTAGCTTATCCACCTTTATTTTCGATAAGTGGCATCTCTCTTTTGAGAAGCTTATCCACCTTTATTGTCGATAAGTGGCATCTCTCTTTCGAGAAGCTTATCCACCTTTATTTTCGATAAGTGGCATCTTTCTTTCGAGAAGCTTATCCACCTTTATTTTTGATAATTGGCATCTCACTTTCGAGAAGCTTATCCACCTTTATTTCTGATAAGTGGCATCTCTCTTTCGAGAAGCTTATCCACCTTTATTTTTGATAAGCGGAATCTCTCTTTCGAGAAGCTTATCCACCTTTATTTTCAATAAGTGGCATCTCTTATTCGAGTAGATTAACCACCTTTATTTTCAACAAGTGGCATCTGTCTTTTGAGAATCTTATCCACCTTTATTTTCGATAAGTGGCATCTCTCTTTTAGGTAGGTTATCCTCCTTTATTTTCGATTAGTGGCATCTGTCTTTCGTAAAGCTTATTCACCTTTATTTTTGATAAGTGGCATCTCTTTTTCGAGAAGCTTATCCACCTTTATTTCCTAGAAGTGGCATCTCTCTTCCGAGAAGCTTATTCACCTTTATTTTCGATAAGTGGCATCTTTCTTTCGAGAAGCTTATCCACCTTTATTTATGATAAGTGTCATCTCTCTTTAGAGAAGCTTATCTATCGTTATTTTCGATAAGTGGCATCTCTCTTTCGAGAAGCTTATCCACCTTTATTTATGATAAGTGGCATCTCTCTTTATAGAAGCTTATCTACCGTTATTTTCGATAAGTGGCATCTCTCTTTCGAGAAGCTTATTCACCTTTATTTTCGATAAGTGGAATCTCTCTTTCGAGAAGCTTATCCACCTTTATTTTCGATAAGTGGCATCTCTCTTTCGAGTAGCTTATCCACCTTTATTTTCGATAAGTGGCATCTCTCTTTAGAGAAGCTTATCCACCTTTATTTTCGATAAGTGGAATCTCTCTTTCGAGAAGCTTATCCACCTTTATTTTCGATAAGTGGCATCTCTCTTTCGAGAAGCTTATCCACCTTAATTTTTGATAATTGGCATCTCACTTTGGAGAAGCTTATCCACCTTTATTTCTGATAAGTGGAATCTCTCTTTCCAGAAGCTTTTCCACCTTTATTTTCGATAAGTGGTATCTCTCTTTCGAGTAACTTATCCACCTTTATTTTCGATAAGTGGAATCTCTCTTTCGCGAAGCTTATCCACCTTTATTTTTGATAAGTGTCATCTCTCTTTAGAGAAGCTTATCTACCGTTATTTTTGATAAGTGGCATCTCTCTTTCGAGAAGCTTATCCACATTTATTTTCGATAAGTGGCAACTCTCTTTCGAGAAGCTTATCCACCTTTATTTATGATAAGTGTCATCTCTCTTTAGAGAAGCTTATCTACCGTTATGTTCGATAAGTGGCATCTATCTTTCGAGAAGCTTATCCACCTTTATTTATGATAAGTGGCATCTCTCTTTAGAGAAGCTTATCCACCTTTATTTTTGATAAGTGGTATCTCTCTTTCGAGAAGCTTATCCACCTTTATTTATGATAAGTGGCATCTCTCTTTCGAGTAGCTTATCTACCTTCATTTTCGATAAGTGGCATCTCTCTTTTGAGAAGCTTATCCACCTTTATTTTTGATAAGTGGAATCTCTCTTTCGAGAAGCTTATCCACCTTTATTTTCAATAAGTGGCATCTCTCTTTCGAGTAGCTTATCCACCTTTATTTTCGATAAGTGACATCTCTCTTTTGAGAAGCTTATCCACCTTTATTTTTGATAAGTGGAATCTCTCTTTCGAGAAGCTTATCCACCTTTATTTTCGATAAGTTGCATCTCTCTTTCGAGAAGCTTATCCACCTTTATTTTTGATAATTGGCATCTCACTTCCGAGAAGCTTATCCACCTTTATTTCTGATAAGTGGCATCTCCCTTTCGAGAAGCTTATCCACCTTTATTTTCGATAAGTGGCATCTCTCTTTCGAGAAGCTTATCCACCTTTATTTTCGATAAGTGGAATCTCTCTTTCGAGAAGCTTATCCACCTTTATTTTCAATAAGTGGCATCTGTCTTTTGAGAAGCTTATCCACCTTTATTTTCGATAAGTGGCATCTCTCTTTTACGTAGGTTATCCTCCTTTATTTTCGATTAGTGGCATCTGTCTTTCGTAAAGCTTATTCACCTTTATTTTTGATAAGTGGCATCTCTCTTTCGACAAGCTTATCCACCTTTATTTTCGGTAAGTGGCATCTCTCTTTCGAGAAGCTTATCCACCTTTATTTTCGATAAGTGGCATCTCTCTTTCGAGAAGCTTATCCACCTTTATTTATGATAAGTGTCATCTCTCTTTAGAGAAGCTTATCTACCGTTATTTTTGATAAGTGGCATCTCTCTTTCGAGAAGCTTATCCACCTTTATTTTTGATAAGCGGAATCTCTCTTTCGAGAAGCTTATCCACCTTTATTTTCAATAAGTGGCATCTCTCTTTCGAGTAGATTAACCACCTTTATTTTCAAAAAGTGGCATCTGTCTTTTGAGAAGCTTATCCACCTTTATTTTCGATAAGTGGCATCTCTCTTCCGAGAAGCTTATGCACCTTTATTTTCGATAAGTGGCATCTCTCTTTCGAGAAGCTTATCCACCTTTATTTATGATAAGTGACATCTCTCTTTAGAGAAGCTTATCTACCGTTATTTTCGATAAGTGGCATCTCTCTTTCGAGAAGCTTATCCACCTTTATTTATGATAAGTGGCATCTCTCTTTAGAGAAGCTTATCTACCGTTATTTTCGATAAGTGGCATCTCTCTTTCGAGAAGCTTATCCACCTTTATTTTCGATAAGTGGAATCTCTCTTTCGAGAAGCTTATCCACCTTTATTTTCGATAAGTGGCATCTCTCTTTCGAGTAGCTTATCCACCTTTATTTTCGATAAGTGGCATCTCTCTTTTGAGAAGCTTATCCACCTTTATTGTCGATAAGTGGCATCTCTCTTTCGAGAAGCTTATCCACCTTTATTTTCGATAAGTGGCATCTTTCTTTCGAGAAGCTTATCCACCTTTATTTTTGATAATTGGCATCTCATTTTCGAGAAGCTTATCCACCTTTATTTCTGATAAGTGGCATCTCTCTTTCGAGAAGCTTATCCACCTTTATTTTTGATAAGCGGAATCTCTCTTTCGAGAAGCTTATCCACCTTTATTTTCAATAAGTGGCATCTCTCTTTCGAGTAGATTAACCACCTTTATTTTCAACAAGTGGCATCTGTCTTTTGAGAAGCTTATCCACCTTTATTTTCGATAAGTGGCATCTCTCTTTTAGGTAGGTTATCCTCCTTTATTTTCGATTAGTGGCATCTGTCTTTCATAAAGCTTATTCACTTTTATTTATGATAAGTGGCATCTCTTTTTCGAGAAGCTTATCCACCTTTATTTCCGAGAAGTGGCATCTCTCTTCCGAGAAGCTTATGCACCTTTATTTTCGATAAGTGGCATCTCTCTTTCGAGAAGCTTATCCACCTTTATTTATAATAAGTGACATCTCTCTTTAGAGAAGCTTATCTACCGTTATTTTCGATAAGTGGCATCTCTCTTTCGAGAAGCTTATCCACCTTTATTTATGATAAGTGGCATCTCTCTTTAGAGAAACTTATCTACCGTTATTTTCGATAAGTGGCATCTCTCTTTCGAGAAGCTTATCCACCTTTATTTTCGATAAGTGGAATCTCTCTTTCGAGAAGCTTATCCACCTTTATTTTTGATAAGTGGCATCTCTCTTTCGAGTAGCTTATCCACCTTTATTTTCGATAAGTGGCATCTCTCTTTTGAGAAGCTTATCCACCTTTATTGTCGATAAGTGGCATCTCTCTTTCGAGAAGCTTATCCACCTTTATTTTCGATAAGTGGCATCTTTCTTTCGAGAAGCTTATCCACCTTTATTTTTGATAATTGGCATCTCACTTTCGAGAAGCTTATCCACCTTTATTTCTGATAAGTGGCATCTCTCTTTCGAGAAGCTTATCCCCATTTATTTTCGACAAGTGGCATCTCTCTTTCGAGAATCTTATCCACCTTTATTTTCGATAAGTGGAATCTCTCTTTCGAGAATCTTATCCACCTTTATTTTCAATAAGTGGCATCTCTCTTTCGAGTAGATTATCCACCTTTATTTTCAATAAGTGGCATCTGTCTTTTGAGAAGCTTATCCACCTTTATTTTCGATAAGTGGCATCTCTCTTTTAGGTAGGTTATCCTCCTTTATTTTCGATTAGTGGCATCTGTCTTTCGTAAAGCTTATTCAACTTTATTTTTGATAAGTGGCATCTCTCTTTCAAGAAGCTTATCCACCTTTATTTTCGATAAGTGGCATCTCTCTTTCGAGAAGCTTATCCACCTTTATTTTCGATAAGTGGCATCTCTCTTTCGAGGAGCTTATCCACCCTTATTTATGATAAGTGTCATCTCTCTTTAGAGAAGCTTATCTACCGTTATTTTCGATAAGTGGCATCTCTCTTTTGAGAAGCTTATCCACCTTTATTTATGATAAGTACCATCTATCTTTATAGAAGCTTATCTACCGTTATTTTCGATAAGTGGCATCTCTCTTTCGAGAAGCTTATTCACCTTTATTTTTGATAAGTGGAATCTCTCTTTCGAGAAGCTTATCCACCTTTATTTTCGATAAGTGGCATCTCTCTTTCGAGTAGCTTATCCACCTTTATTTTCGATAAGTGGCATCTCTCTTTTGAGAAGCTTATCCACCTTTATTTTTGATAAGTGGAATCTCCCTTTCGAGAAGCTTATCCACCTTTATTTTCGATAAGTGGCATCTCTCTTTCGAGAAGCTTATCCACCTTTATTTTGGATAATTGGCATCTCACTTTCGAGAAGCTTATCCACCTTTATTTCTGATAAGTGGCATCTCTCTTTCCAGAAGCTTATCCACCTTTATTTTCGATCAGTGGCATCTCTCTTTCGAGAAGCTTATCCACCTTTATTTTCGATAAGTGGCATCTTTCTTTCGAGAAGCTTATCCACCTTTATTTTCGATAAGTGGCATCTCTCTTTCGAGAAGCTTATCCACCTTTATTTATGATAAGTGTCATCTCTCTTTAGAGAAGCTTATCTACCGTTATTTTCGATAAGTGGCATCTCTCTTTCAAGAAGCTTATCCACCTTTATTTTTGATAAGCGGAATCTCTCTTTCGAGAAGCTTATCCACCTTTATTTTCAATAAGTGGCATCTCTCTTTCGAGTAGATTAACCACCTTTATTTTCAACAAGTGGCATCTGTCTTTTGAGAAGCTTATCCACCTTTATTTTCGATAAGTGGCATCTCTCTTTTAGGTAGGTTATCCTACTTTATTTTCGATTAGTGGCATATGTCTTTCGTAAAGCTTATTCACCTTTATTTTTGACAAGTGGCATCTCTTTTTCGAGAAGCTTATCCACCTTTATTTTCGAGAAGTGGCATCTCTCTTTCGAGAAGCTTATGCACCTTTATTTTCGATAAGTGGCATCTCTCTTTCGAGAAGCTTATCCACCTTTATTTATGATAAGTGTCATCTCTCTTTAGAGAAGCTTATCTACGGTTATTTTCGATAAGTGGCATCTCTCTTTCGAGAAGCTTATCCACCTTTATTTATGATAAGTGGCATCTCTCTTTAGAGAAGCTTATCTACCGTTATTTTTGATAAGTGGCATCTCTCTTTCGAGAAGCTTATCCACCTTTATTTTCGATAAGTGGAATCTCTCTTTCGAGAAGCTTATCCACCTTTATTTTCGATAAGTGGCATCTCTCTTTCGAGAAGCTTATCCACCTTTATTTTCGATAAGTGGCATCTTTCTTTCGAGAAGCTTATCCACCTTTATTTTTTATAATTGGCATCTCACTTTCGAGAAGCTTATCCACCTTTATTTCTGATAAGTGGCATCTCTCTTTCGAGAAGCTTATCCACATTTATTTTCGACAAGTGGTATCTCTCTTTCGAGAATCTTATCCACCTTTATTTTCGATAAGTGGAATCTCTCTTTCGAAAAGCTTATCCACCTTTATTTTCAATAAGTGGCATATCTCTTTCGAGTAGATTATCCACCTTTATTTTCAATAAGTGGCATCTGTCTTTTGAGAAGCTTATCCACCTTTATTTTCGATAAGTGGCATCTCTCTTTCGAGAAGCTTATCCACCTTTATTTTCGATAAGTGGAATCTCTCTGTCGAGAAGCTTATCCACCTTTATTTTCGATAAGTGGCATCTCTCTTTCGAGAAGCTTATCCACCTTTATTTTCGATAAGTGGCATCTCTCTTTCGAGAAGCTTATCCACCTTTATTTCTGATAAGTGGCATCTCTCTTTCGAGAAACTTATCCACCTTTATTTTCGATAAGTGGTATCTCTCTTTCGAGAAGCTTATCCACCTTTATTTTCGATAAGTGGAATCTCTCTTTCGAGAAGCTTATCCACCTTGATTTATGATAAGTGTCATCTTTCTTTAGAGAAGCTTATCTACTGTTATTTTCGATAAGTGGCATCTCTCTTTCGAGAAGCTTATCCACCTTTATTTTCGATAAGTGGCATCTCTCTTTCGAGAAGCTTATTCACCTTTATTTATGATAAGTGGCATCTCTCTTTTGAGAAGCTTATCCACCTTTATTTTTGATAAGTGGCATCTCTCTTTCGAGAAGCTTATCCACCTTTATTTATGATAAGTGGCATCTCTCTTTTGAGAAGCTTATCCACCTTTATTTTTGACAATTGGCATCTCACTTTCGAGAAGCTTATCCACCTTTATTTCTGATAAGTGGCATCTCTCTTTCGAGAAGCTTATCCACCTTTATTTTCGATAAGTGACATCTCTCTTTCGAGAAGCTTGACCACCTTTATTTTTGATAAGTGGAATCTCTCTTTCGAGAAGCTTATCCACCTTTATTTTCGATAAGTGGCATCTCTCTTTCGAGAAGCTTATCCACCTTTATTTTCGATAAGTGGCATCTTTCTTTCGAGAAGCTTATCCACCTTTATTTTTGATAATTGGCATCTCACTTTCGAGAAGCTTATCCACCTTTATTTCTTATAAGTGGCATCTCTCTTTAGAGAAGCTTATCCACATTTATTTTCGACAAGTGGCATCTCTCTTTCGAGAACTTATCCACCTTTATTTTCGATAAGTGGAATCTCTCTTTCGAGAAGCTTATCCACCTTTATTTTCAATACGTGCCATCTCTCTTTCGAGTAGATTATCCACCTTTATTTTCAATAAGTGGCATCTGCCTTTTGAGAAGCTTATCCACCTTTATTTTCGATAAGTGGCATCTATCTTTTAGGTAGGTTACCCTCCTTTATTTTCGATTAGTGGCATCTGTCTTTCGTAAAGCTTATTCACCTTTATTTTTGATAAGTGGCATCTCTCTTTCGAGAAGCTTATCCACCATTATTTTCGATAAGTGGCATCTCTCTTTCGAGAAGCTTATCCACCTTTATTTTCGATAAGTGGCATCTCTCTTTCGGGAAGCTTATCCACCTTTATTTATGATAAGTGTCATCTCTCTTTAGAGAAGCTTATCTACCGTTATTTTCGATAAGTGGCATCTCTCTTTCGAGAAGCTTATCCACCTTTATTTATGATAAGTGACATCTCTCTTTATAGAAGCTTATCCACCGTTATTTTCGATAAGTGGCATCTCTCTTTCGAGAAGCTTATTCACCTTTATTTTTGATAAGTGGAATCTCT
Source organism: Lathyrus sativus (assembly GCA_963859935.3). Classification (NCBI taxonomy): domain Eukaryota; kingdom Viridiplantae; phylum Streptophyta; class Magnoliopsida; order Fabales; family Fabaceae; genus Lathyrus; species Lathyrus sativus. Next base: position 452,056,765 of record OZ012735.1, read on the forward strand.
CTTTCGAGAAGCTTATCCACCTTTATTTTCGATAAGTGGCATCTCTCTTTCGAGTAGCTTATCCACCTTTATTTTCGATAAGTGGCATCTCTCTTTCGAGAAGCTTATCCACCTTTATTTTCGATAAGTGGAATCTCTCTTTCGAGAAGCTTATCCACCTTTATTTTCGATAAGTGGCATCTCTCTTTCGAGAAGCTTATCCACCTTTATTTTTGATAATTGGCATCGCACTTTCGAGAAGCTTATCCACCTTTATTTCTGATAAGTGGCATCTCTCTTTCGAGAAGCTTATCCACATTTATTTTCGACAAGTGGCATCTCTCATTCGAGAATCTTATCCACCTTTATTTTCGATAAGTGGAATCTTTCTTTCGAGAAGCTTATCCACCTTTATTTTCAATTAGTGGCATCTCTCTTTCGAGTAGATTATCCACCTTTATTTTCAATAAGTGGCATCTGTCTTTTGAAAAGCTTATCCACCTTTATTTTCAATAAGTGGCATCTCTCTTTCGAGAAGCTTATCCACCTTTATTTTCGATAAGTGGAATCTATCTTTCGAGAAGCTAATCCACCTTTATTTTCGATAAGTGGCATCTCTCTTTCGAGAAGCTTATCCACCTTTATTTTCGATAAGTGGCATCTCTCTTTCGAGAAGCTTATCCACCTTTATTTTCGATAAGTGGCATCTCTCTTTCGAGAAGCTTATCCACCTTTATTTTCGATAAGTGGCATCTCTCTTTCGAGAAGCTTATCCACATTTATTTATGATAAGTGGCATCTCTCTTTAGAGAAGCTTATCTACCGTTATTTTCGATAAATGGCATCTCTCTTTCGAGAAGCTTATCCACCTTTATTTTCGATAAGCGGAATCTCTCTTTCGAGTAGATTATCCACCTTTATTTTCAATAAGTGGCATCTCTCTTTCGAGTAGATTAACCACCTTTATTTTCAAAAAGTGGCATCTGTCTTTTGAGAAGCTTATCCGCCTTTTTTTTCAATAAGTGGCATCTCTCTTTTAGGTAGGTTATCCTCCTTTATTTTCGATTAGTGGCATCTGTCTTTCATAAAGTTTATTCACCTTTATTTTTGATAAGTGGCATCTCTCTTTCGAGAAGCTTATCCACCTTTATTTTCGAGAAGTGGCATCTCTCTTTCGAGAAGCTTATCCACCTTTATTTTCGATAAGTGGAATCTCTCTTTCGAGAAGCGTATCCACCTTTATTTATGATAAGTGTCATCTTTCTTTAGAGAAGCTTATCTACCGTTATTTTCGATAAGTGGCATCTCTCTTTCAAGAAGCTTATCCACCTTTATTTTCGATAAGTGGCATCTCTCTTTCGAGAAGCTTATTCACCTTTATTTATGATAAGTGGCATCTCTCTTTTGAGAAGCTTATCCACCTTTATTTTTGATAAGTGGCATCTCTCTTTCGAGAAGCTTGTCCACCTTTATTTATGATAAGTGACATCTCTCTTTTGAGAAGCTTATCCACCTTTATTTTTGATAATTGGCATCTCACTTTCGAGAAGCTTATCCACCTTTATTTCTGATAAGTGGCATCTCTCTTTCGAGAAGCTTATCCACCTTTATTTTCGATAAGTGACATCTCTCTTTCGAGAAGCTTATCCACCTTTATTTTCGATAAGTGGAATCTCTCTTTCGAGAAGCTTATCCACCTTTATTTTCGATAAGTGGCATCTCTCTTTCGAGAAGCTTATTCACCTTTATTTTTGATAAGTGGCATCTCTCTTTCGAGAAGCTTATCCACCTTTATTTTCGATAAGTGGCATCTCTCTTTCGAGAAGCTTATCCACCTTTATTTTCGATAAGTGGCATCTCTCTTTCGAGAAGCTTATCCACATTTATTTATGATAACTGTCATCTATCTTTAGAGAAGCTTATCTACCGTTATTTTCGATAAATGGCATCTCTCTTTCGAGAAGCTTATCCACCTTTATTTTCGATAAGCGGAATCTCTCTTTCGAGAAGCTTATCCACCTTTATTTTCAATAAGTGGCATCTCTCTTTCGAGTAGATTAACCACCTTTATTTTCAAAAAGTGGCATCTGTCTTTTGAGAAGCTTATCCACCTTTATTTTCAATAAGTGGCATCTCTCTTTTAGGTAGGTTATCCTCCTTTATTTTCGATTAGTGGCATCTGCCTTTCATAAAGTTTATTCACCTTTATTTTTGATAAGTGGCAACTCTCTTTCGAGAAGCTTATCCACCTTTATTTTCGAGAAGTGGCATCTCTCTTTCGAGAAGCTTATCCACCTTTATTTTCGATAAGTGGAATCTCTCTTTCGAGAAGCTTATCCACCTTTATTTATGATAAGTGTCATCTTTCTTTAGAGAAGCTTATCTACCGTTATTTTCGATAAGTGGCATCTCTCTTTCGAGAAGCTTATCCACCTTTATTTTCGATAAGTGGCATCTCTCTTTCGAGAAGCTTATTCACCTTTATTTATGATAAGTGGCATCTCTCTTTTGAGAAGCTTATCCATCTTTATTTTTGATAAGTGGCATCTCTCTTTCGAGAAGCTTATCCACCTTTATTTATGATAAGTGGCATCTCTCTTTTGAGAAGCTTATCCACCTTTATTTTTGATAATTGGCATCTCACTTTCGAGAAGCTTATCCACCTTTATTTCTGATAAGTGGCATCTCTCTTTCGAGAAGCTTATCCACCTTTATTTTCGATAAGTGACATCTCTCTTTCGAGAAGCTTATCCACCTTTATTTTCGATAAGTGGAATCTCTCTTTCGAGAAGCTAATCCACCTTTATTTTCGATAAGTGGCATCTCTCTTTCGAGAAGCTTATCCACCTTTATTTTCGATAAGTGGCATCTCTCTTTCGAGAAGCTTATCCACCTTTATTTTCGATAAGTGGCATCTCTCTTTCGAGAAGCTTATCCACCTTTATTTATGATAACTGTCATCTCTCTTTAGAGAAGCTTATCTACCGTTATTTTCGATAAATGGCATCTCTCTTTAGAGAAGCTTATCTACCGTTATTTTCGATAAATGGCATCTCTCTTTCGAGAAGCTTATCCACCTTTATTTTCGATAAGTGGCATCTCTCTTTCGAGTAGATTAACCACCTTTATTTTCAAAAAGTGGCATCTGTCTTTTGAGAAGCTTATCCACCTTTATTTTCAATAAGTGGCATCTCTCTTTTAGGTAGGTTATCCTCCTTTATTTTCGATTAGTGGCATCTGTCTTTCATAAAGTTTATTCACCTTTATTTTTGATAAGTGGCAACTCTCTTTCGAGAAGCTTATCCACCTTTATTTTCGAGAAGTGGCATCTCTCTTTCGAGAAGCTTATCCACCTTTATTTTCGATAAGTGGAATCTCTCTTTCGAGAAGCTTATCCACCTTTATTTATGATAAGTGTCATCTTTCTTTAGAGAAGCTTATCTACCGTTATTTTCGATAAGTGGCATCTCTCTTTCGAGAAGCTTATCCACCTTTATTTTCGATAAGTGGCATCTCTCTTTCGAGAAGCTTATTCACCTTTATTTATGATAAGTGGCATCTCTCTTTTGAGAAGCTTATCCACCTTTATTTTTGATAAGTGGCATCTCTCTTTCGAGAAGCTTATCCACCTTTATTTATGATAAGTGGCATCTCTCTTTTGAGAAGCTTATCCACCTTTATTTTTGATAATTGGCATCTCACTTTCGAGAAGCTTATCCACCTTTATTTCTGATAAGTGGCATCTCTCTTTCGAGAAGCTTATCCACCTTTATTTTCGATAAGTGACATCTCTCTTTCGAGAAGCTTATCCACCTTTATTTTCGATAAGTGGAATCTCTCTTTCGAGAAGCTAATCCACCTTTATTTTCGATAAGTGGCATCTCTCTTTCGAGAAGCTTATCCACCTTTATTTTCGATAAGTGGCATCTCTCTTTCGAGAAGCTTATCCACCTTTATTTTCGATAAGTGGCATCTCTCTCTCGAGAAGCTTATCCACCTTTATTTTCGATAAGTGGCATCTCTCTTTCGAGAAGCTTATCCACATTTATTTATGATAAGTGGCATCTCTCTTTAGAGAAGCTTATCTACCGTTATTTTCGATAAATGGCATCTCTCTTTCGAGAAGCTTATCCACCTTTATTTTCGATAAGCGGAATCTCTCTTTCGAGTAGATTATCCACCTTTATTTTCAAAAAGTGGCATCTGTCTTTTGAGAAGCTTATCCACCTTTATTTTAAATAAGTGGCATCTCTCTTTTAGGTAGGTTATCCTCCTTTATTTTCGATTAGTGGCATCTGTCTTTCATAAAGTTTATTCACCTTTATTTTTGATAAGTGGCATCTCTCTTTCGAGAAGCTTATCCACCTTTATTTTCGAGAAGTGGCATCTCTCTTTCGAGAAGCTTATCCACCTTTATTTTCGATAAGTGGAATCTCTCTTTCGAGAAGCTTATCCACCTTTATTTATGATAAGTGTCATCTTTCTTTAGAGAAGCTTATCTACCGTTATTTTCGATAAGTGGCATCTCTCTTTCGAGAAGCTTATCCACCTTTATTTATGATAAGTGGCATCTCTCTTTTGAGAAGCTTATCCACCTTTATTTCTGATAATTGGCATCTCACTTTCGAGAAGCGTATCCACCTTTATTTCTGATAAGTGGCATCTCTCTTTCCTGAAGCTTATCCACCTTTATTTTCGATAAGTGACATCTCTCTTTCGAGAAGCTTATCCACCTTTATTTTCGATAAGTGGAATCTCTCTTTCGAGAAGCTTATCCACCTTTATTTTCGATAAGTGGCATCTCTCTTTCGAGAAGCTTATCCACCTTTATTTTCGATAAGTGGCATCTTTCTTTCGAGAAGCTTATCCACCTTTATTTTTGATAATTGGCATCTCACTTTCGAGAAGCTTATCCACCTTTATTTCTGATAAGTGGCATCTCTCTTTCGAGAAGCTTATCCACATTTATTTTCGACAAGTGGCATCTCTCTTTCGAGAACTTATCCACCTTTATTTTCGATAAGTGGAATCTCTCTTTCGAGAAGCTTATCCACCTTTATTTTCAATAAGTGGCATCTCTCTTTCGAGTAGATTATCCACCTTTATTTTCAATAAGTGGCATCTGTCTTTTGAGAAGCTTATCCACCTTTATTTTCGATAAGTGGCATCTCTCTTTTAGGTAGGTTACCCTCCTTTATTTTCGATTAGTGGCATCTGTCTTTCGTAAAGCTTATTTACCTTTATTTTTGATAAGTGGCATCTCTCTTTCGAGAAGCTTATCCACCTTTATTTTCGATAAGTGGCATCTCTACGTCGAGAAGCTTATCCACCTTTATTTTCGATAAGTGGCATCTCTCTTTCGAGAAGCTTATCCACCTTTATTTATGATAAGTGTCATCTCTCTTTAGAGAAGCTTATCTACCGTTATTTTCGATAAGTGGCATCTCTCTTTCGAGAAGCTTATCCACCTTTATTTATGATAAGTGGCATCTCTCTTTATAGAAGCTTAGCTACTGTTATTTTTGATAAGTGGCATCTCTCTTTCGAGAAGCTTATCCACCTTTATTTTTGATAAGTGGAATCTCTCTTTCGAGAAGCTTATCAACCTTTATTTTCGATAAGTGGCATCTCTCTTTCGAGAAGCTTGTCCACCTTTATTTTTGATAATTGGCATCTCACTTTCGAGAAGCTTATCCACCTTTATTTCTGATAAGTGGCATCTCTCTTTCGAGAAGCTTATCCACATTTATTTTTGACAAGTGGCATCTCTCTTTCGAGAATCTTATCCACCTTTATTTTCGATAAGTGGCATCTGTCTTTTGAGAAGCTTATCCACCTTTATTTTCGATAAGTGGCATCTGTCTTTTGAGAAGCTTATCCACCTTTATTTTCAATAAGTGGCATCTCTCTTTTAGGTAGGTTATCCTCCTTTATTTTCAATTAGTGGCATCTGTCTTTCGTAAAGCTTATTCACCTTTATTTTTGATAAGTGGCATCTCTGTTTCGAGAAGCTTATCCACCTTTATTTTCGATAAGTGGCATCTCTCTTTCGAGAAGCTTATCCACCTTTATTTTCGATAAGTGGCATCTCTCTTTCGAGAAGCTTATTCACCTTTATTTTTGATAAGTGGCATCTCTCTTTCGAGAAGCTTATCCACCTTTATTTTCGATAAGTGGCATCTCTCTTTCGAGAAGCTTATCCACCTTTATTTTCGATGAGTGGCATCTCTCTTTCGAGAAGCTTATCCACCTTTATTTATGATAAGTATCATCTCTCTTTAGAGAAGCTTATCTACCGTTATTTTCAATAAGTGGCATCTCTCTTTCGAGAAGCTTATCCACCTTTCTTTTCGATAAGCGGAATCTCTCTTTCGAGAAGCTTATCCACCTTTATTTTCAATAAGTGGCATCTCTCTTTCGAGTAGATTAACCACCTTTATTTTCAACAAGTGGCATCTGTCTTTTGAGAAGCTTATCCACCTTTATTTTCGATAAGTGGCATCTCTCTTTTAGGTAGGTTATCCTCCTTTATTTTCGATTAGTGGCATCTGTCTTTCATAAAGTTTATTCACCTTTATTTTTGATAAGTGGCATCTCTCTTTCGAGAAGCTTATCCACCTTTATTTTCGAGATGTGGCATCTCTCTTTCGAGAAGCTTATCCACCTTTATTTTCGATAAGTGGCATCTCTCTTTCAAGAAGCTTATCCACCTTTATTTATGATAAGTGTCATCTCTCTTTAGAGAAGCTTATCCACCTTTATTTTCGATAAGTGGCATCTCTCTTTCGAGAAGCTTATCCACCTTTATTTTCGATTAGTGGCATCTCTCTTTCGAGAAGCTTATCCACCTTTATTTATGATAAGTGTCATCTCTCTTTAGAGAAGCTTATCTACCGTTATTTTCGATAAGTGGCATCTCTCTTTCGAGAAGCTTATCCACCTTTATTTTCGATAAGCGAAATCTCTCTTTCGAGAAGCTTATCCACCTTTATTTTCAATAAGTGACATCTCTCTTTCGAGTAGATTAACCACCTTTATTTTCAACAAGTGGCATCTGTCTTTTGAGAAGCTTATCCACCTTTATTTTCGATAAGTGGCATCTCTCTTTTAGGTAGGTTACCCTCCTTTATTTTCGATTAGTGGCATCTGTCTTTCGTAAAGCTTATTTACCTTTATTTTTGATAAGTGGCATCTCTCTTTCGAGAAGCTTATCCACCTTTATTTTCGATAAGTGGCATCTCTATGTCGAGAAGCTTATCCACCTTTATTTTCGATAAGTGGCATCTCTCTTTCGAGAAGCTTATCCACCTTTATTTATGATAAGTGTCATCTCTCTTTAGAGAAGCTTATCTACCGTTATTTTCGATAAGTGGCATCTCTCTTTCGAGAAGCTTATCCACCTTTATTTATGATAAGTGGCATCTCTCTTTATAGAAGCTTAGCTACCGTTATTTTCGATAAGTGGCATCTCTCTTTCGAGAAGCTTATTCACCTGTATTTTCGATAAGTGGAATTTCTCTTTCGAGAAGCTTATCCACCTTTATTTTCGATAAGTGGCATCTCTCTTTCGAGTAGCTTATCCACCTTTATTTTTGATAAGTGGCATCTCTCTTTCGAGAAGCTTATCCACCTTTATTTTTGATAAGTGGAATCTCTCTTTCGAGAAGCTTATCAACCTTTATTTTCGATAAGTGGCATCTCTCTTTCGAGAAGCTTGTCCACCTTTATTTTTGATAATTGGCATCTCACTTTCGAGAAGCTTATCCACCTTTATTTCTGATAAGTGGCATCTCTCTTTCGAGAAGCTTATCCACCTTTATTTTTGATTAGTGGCATCTCTCTTTCGAGAAGCTTATCCACCTTTATTTATGATAAGTGTCATCTCTCTTTAGAGAAGCTTATCTACCGTTATTTTCGATAAGTGGCATCTCTCTTTCGAGAAGCTTATCCACCTTTCTTTTCGATAAGCGGAATCTCTCTTTCGAGAAGCTTATCCACCTTTATTTTCAATAAGTGGCATCTCTCTTTCGAGTAGATTAACCACCTTTATTTTCAACAAGTGGCATCTGTCTTTTGAGAAGCTTATCCACCTTTATTTTCGATAAGTGGCATCTCTCTTTTAGGTAGGTTATCCTCCTTTATTTTCTATTAGTGGCATCTGTCTTTCATAAAGTTTATTCACCTTTATTTTTGATAAGTGGCATCTCTCTTTCGAGAAGCTTATCCACCTTTATTTTCGAGAAGTGGCATCTCTATTTCGAGAAGCTTATCCTCCTTTATTTTCGATAAGTGGCATCTCTCTTTAGAGAAGCTTATCCACCTTTATTTATGATAAGTGGCATCTCTCTTTCGAGAAGCTTATCCACCTTTATTTTCGATAAGTGGCATCTCTCTTTCGAGTAGCTTATCCACCTTTATTTTCGATAAGTGGAATCTCTCTTTCGAGAAGCTTACCCACCTTTATTTTCGATAAGTGGCATCTCTCTTTCGAGAAGCTTATCCACCTTTATTTATGATAATTGGCATCTCACTTTCGAGAAGCTTATCCACCTTTATTTCTGATAAGTGGCATCTCTCTTTCGTATAGCTTATCCATCTTTATTTTTGATAAGTGGCATCTCTCTTTCGAGAAGCTTATCCACCTTTATTTTCGATAAGTGGAATCTCTCTTTCGAGAAGCTTATCCACCTTTATTTTCGATAAGTGGCATCTCTCTTTCGAGAAGCTTATCCACCTTTATTTTCGATAAGTGGAACATCTCATTCGAGAAGCTTATCCACCTTTATTTTCGATAAGTGGCATCTCTCTTTCGAGAAGCTTATCCACCTTTATTTATGATAAGTGTCATCTATCTTTAGATAAGCTTATCTACCGTTATGTTCGATAAGTGGCATCTATCTTTCGAGAAGCTTATCCACCTTTATTTATGATAAGTGGCATCTCTCTTTAGAGAAGCTTATCCACCTTAATTTTTGATAAGTGGCATCTCTCTTTCGAGAAGCTTATCCACCTTTATTTATGATAAGTGGCATCTCTCTTTTGAGAAGCTTATCCACCTTTATTTTTGATAAGTGGAATCTCTCTTTCGAGAAGCTTATCCACCTTTATTTTCGATAAGTGGAATCTCTCTTTCGAGAAGCTTATCCACCTTTATTTTCGATAAGTGGCATCTCTCTTTCGTGTAGCTTATCCATCTTTATTTTCGATAAGTGGCATCTCTCTTTCGAGAAGCTTATCCACCTTTATTTTCGATAAGTGGAATCACTCTTTCGAGAAGCTTATCCACCTTTATTTTTGATAAGTGGCATCTCTCTTTCTAGAAGCTTATCCACCTTTATTTTCGATAAGTGGAACATCTCTTTCGAGAAGCTTATCCACCTTTATTTTCGATAAGTGGCATCTCTCTTTCGAGAAGCTTATCCAACTTTATTTTTGATAAATGGCATCTCACTTTCGAGAAGCTTATCCACCTTTATTTCTGATAAGTGGCATCTCTCTTTCGAGAAGCTTATCCACCTTTATTTTCGATAAGTGGCATCTCTCTTTCGAGAAGCTTATCCACCTTTATTTTCGGTAAGCGGAATCTCTCTTTCGAGAAGCTTATCCACCTTTATTTTCAATAAGTGGAATCTCTCTTTCGAGTAGATTAACCACCTATATTTTCAACAAGTGGCATCTGTCTTTTGAGAAGCTTATCCACCTTTATTTTCAATAAGTGGGATCTCTCTTTTAGGTAGGTTATCCTCCTTTATTTTCGATTAGTGGCATCTGTCTTTCGTAAAGCTTATTCACCTTTATTTTTGATAAGTGGCATCTCTCTTTCGAGAAGCTTATCCACCTTTATTTTTGATAAGTGGCATCTCTCTTTCGAGAAGCTTATCCACCTTTATTTTTGATAAGTGGCATCTCTCTTTCGAGAAGCTTATCCATCTTTATTTTCGATATGTGGCATCTCTCTTTCGAGAAGCTTATCCACCTTTATTTATGATAAGTGTCATCTCTCTTTAGAGAAGCTTATCTACCGTTATGTTCGATAAATGGCATCTATCTTTCGAGAAGCTTATCCACCTTTATTTATGATAAGTGGCATCTATCTTTAGAGAAGCTTATCCACCTTTATTTTCGATAAGTGGCATCTCTCTTTCGAGAAGCTTATCCACCTTTATTTTCGATAAGTGGCATCTCTCTTTCGAGTAGCTTATCCACCTTTATTTTCGATAAGTGGAATCTCTCTTTCGAGAAGCTTATCCACCTTTATTTTCGATAAGTGGAATCTCTCTTTCGAGAAGCTTATCCACCGTTATTTTCGATAAGTGGCATCTCTCTTTCGTGTAGCTTATCCATCTTTATTTTTGATAAGTGGCATCTCTCTTTCGAGAAGCTTATCCACCTTTATTTTCGATAAGTGGAATCTCTCTTTCGAGAAGCTTATCCACCTTTATTTTCGATAAGTGGCATCTCTCTTTCGAGAAGCTTATCCACCTTTATTTTCGATAAGTGGAACATCTCTTTCGAGAAGCTTATCCACCTTTATTTTCGATAAGTGGCATCTCTCTTTCGAGAAGCTTATCCAACTTTATTTTTGATAATTGGCATCTCACTTTCGAGAAGCTTATCCACCTTTATTTCTGATAAGTGGCATCTCTCTTTCGAGAAGCTTATCCACCTTTATTTTCGATAAGTGGCATCTCTCTTTCGAGAAGCTTATCCACCTTTATTTTCGATAAGTGGAATCTCTCTTTCGAGAAGCTTATCCACCTTTATTTTCAATAAGTGGTATCTCTCTTTCGAGTAGATTAACCACCTATATTTTCAACAAGTGGCATCTGTCTTTTGAGAAGCTTATCCACCTTTATTTTCAATAAGTGGGATCTCTCTTTTAGGTAGGTTATCCTCCTTTATTTTCGATTAGTGGCATCTGTCTTTCGTAAAGCTTATTCACCTTTATTTTTGATAAGTGGCATCTCTCTTTCGAGAAGCTTATCCACATTTATTTTCGATAAGTGGAATATCTCTTTCGAGAAGCTTATCCACCTTTATTTTCGATAAGTTGCATCTCTCTTTCGAGAAGCTTATCCACCTTTATTTTCGATAAGTGGCATCTCTCTTTCGAGAAGCTTATCCATCTTTATTTTCGATAAGTGGCATCTCTCTTTCGAATAGCTTATCCACCTTTATTTATGATAAGTTTCATCTCTCTTTAGAGAAGCTTATCTACCGTTATGTTTGATAAATGGCATCTATCTTTCGAGAAGCTTATCCACCTTTATTTATGATAAGTGGCATCTCTCTTTAGAGAAGCTTATCCACCTTTATTTTCGATAAGTGGCATCTCTCTTTCGAGAAGCTTATCCACCTTTATTTTCGATAAGTGGCATCTCTCTTTCGAGTAGCTTATCCACCTTTATTTTTGATAAGTGGCATCTCTCTTTCGAGAAGCTTATCCACCTTTATTTTCGATAAGTGGAATCTCTCTTTCGAGAAGCTTACCCACCTTTATTTTCGATAAGTGGCATCTCTCTTTCGAGAAGCTTATCCACCTTTATTTTTTATAATTTGCATCTCACTTTCGAGAAGCTTATCCACCTTTATTTCTGATAAGTGGCATCTCTCTTTCAAGAAGCTTATCCACCTTTATTTTCGATAAGTGGTATCTCTCTTTCGAGAAGCTTATCCACCTTTATTTTCAATAAGTGGAATCTCTCTTTCGAGAAGCTTATCCACCTTTATTTATGATAAGTGTCATCTCTCTTTAGAGAAGCTTATCTATCGTTATTTTCGATAAGTAGCATCTCTCTTTCGAGAAGCTTATCCACCTTTATTTTCGATAAGTGGCATCTCTCTTTCGAGAAGCTTATCCACCTTTATTTATGATAAGTGTCATCTCTCTTTAGATTAGCTTATCTACCGTTATGTTCTATAAGTGGCATCTATCTTTCGAGAAGCTTACCAACCATTATTTATGATAAGTGGCATCTCACTTTAGAGAAGCTTATCCACCTTTATTTTCGATAAGTGGCATCTCTCTTTCGAGAAGCTTATCCACCTTTATTTATGATAAGTGGCATCTCTCTTTTGAGAAGCTTATCCACCTTTATTTTTGATGAGTGGCATCTCTCTTTCGAGAAGCTTATCCACCTTTATTTTTGATAAGTGGAATCTCTCTTTCGAGAAGCTTATCCACCTTTATTTTCGATAAGTGGCATCTCTCTTTCGAGAAGCTTATCCACCTTTATTTTCGATAAGTGGAACATCTCTTTCGAGAAGCTTATCCACCTTTATTTTTGATAAGTGGCATCTCTCTTTCGAGAAGCTTATCCAACTTTATTTTTGATAATTGGCATCTCACTTTCGAGAAGCTTATCCAAGTTTATTTCTGATAAGTGGCATCTCTCTTTCGAGAAGCTTATCCACCTTTATTTTCGATAAGTGGCATCTCTCTTTCGAGAAGCTTATCCACCTTTATTTTCGATAAGCGGAATCTCTCTTTCGAGAAGCTTATCCACCTTTATTTTCAATAAGTGGTATCTCTCTTTCGAGTAGATTAACCACCTATATTTTCAACAAGTGGCATCTTTCTTTTGAGAAGCTTATCCACCTTTATTTTCAATAAGTGGGATCTCTCTTTTAGGTAGGTTATCCTCCTTTATTTTCGATTAGTGGCATCTGTCTTTCGTAAAGCTTATTCACCTTTATTTTTGATAAGTGGCATCTCTCTTTCGAGAAGCTTATCCACATTTATTTTCGATAAGTGGAATATCTCTTTCGAGAAGCTTATCCACCTTTATTTTCGATAAGTTGCATCTCTCTTTCGAGAAGCTTATCCACCTTTATTTTCGATAAGTGGCATCTCTCTTTCGAGAAGCTTATCCATCTTTATTTTCGATAAGTGGCATCTCTCTTTCGAGAAGCTTATCCACCTTTATTTATGATAAGTTTCATCTCTCTTTAGAGAAGCTTATCTACCGTTATGTTCGATAAATGGCATCTATCTTTCGAGAAGCTTATCCACCTTTATTTATGATAAGTGGCATCTCTCTTTAGAGAAGCTTATCCACCTTTATTTTCGATAAGTGGCATCTCTCTATCGAGAAGCTTATCCACCTTTATTTTCGATAAGTGGCATCTCTCTTTCGAGTAGCTTATCCACCTTTATTTTCGATAAGTGGCATCTCTCTTTCGAGAAGCTTATCCACCTTTATTTTCGATAAGTGGAATCTCTCTTTCGAGAAGCTTACCCACCTTTATTTTCGATAAGTGGCATCTCTCTTTCGAGAAGCTTATCCACCTTTATTTTTTATAATTTGCATCTCACTTTCGAGAAGCTTATCCACCTTTATTTCTGATAAGTGGCATCTCTCTTTCGAGAAGCTTATCCACCTTTATTTTCGATAAGTGGTATCTCTCTTTCGAGAAGCTTATCCACCTTTATTTTCAATAAGTGGAATCTCTCTTTCGAGAAGCTTATCCACCTTTATTTATGATAAGTGTCATCTCTCTTTAGAGAAGCTTATCTATCGTTATTTTCGATAAGTGGCATCTCTCTTTCGAGAAGCTTATCCACCTTTATTTTCGATAAGTGGCATCTCTCTTTCGAGAAGCTTATCCACCTTTATTTATGATAAGTGTCATCTCTCTTTAGATTAGCTTATCTACCGTTATGTTCGATAAGTGGCATCTATCTTTCGAGAAGCTTACCCACCATTATTTATGATAAGTGGCATCTCTGTTTAGAGAAGCTTATCCACCTTTATTTTCGATAAGTGGCATCTCTCTTTCGAGAAGCTTATCCACCTTTATTTATGATAAGTGGAATCTCTCTTTTGAGAAGCTTATCCACCTTTATTTTTGATAAGTGGCATCTCTCTTTCGAGAAGCTTATCCACATTTATTTTCGATAAGTGGCATCTCTCTTTCGAGAAGCTTATCCACCTTTATTTTCAATAAGTGGCATCTCTCTTTCGAGAAGCTTATCCACCTTTATTTTCGATAAGTGGCATCTCTCTTTCGAGAAGCTTATCCATCTTTATTTTCGATAAGTGGCATCTCTCTTTCGAGAAGCTTTTCCACCTTTATTTATGATAAGTTTCATCTCTCTTTAGAGAAGCTTATCTACCGTTATGTTCGATAAATGGCATCTATCTTTCGAGAAGCTTATCCACCTTTATTTATGATAAGTGGCATCTCTCTTTAGAGAAGCTTATCCACCTTTATTTTCGATAAGTGGCATCTCTCTTTCGAGAAGCTTATCCACCTTTATTTTCGATAAATGGCATCTCTCTTTCGAGTAGCTTATCCACCTTTATTTTCGATAAGTGGCATCTGTCTTTCGAGAAGCTTATCCACCTTTATTTTTGATAAGTGGAATCTCTCTTTCGAGAAGCTTACCCACCTTTATTTTCGATAAGTGGCATCTCTCTTTCGAGAAGCTTATCCACCTTTATTTTTTATAATTTGCATCTGACTTTCGAGAAGCTTATCCACCTTTATTTCTGATAAGTGGCATCTCTCTTTCGAGAAGCTTATCCACCTTTATTTTCGATAAGTGGTATCTCTCTTTCGAGAAGCTTATCCACATTTATTTTCGATAAGTGGAATATCTCTTTCGAGAAGCTTATCCACCTTTATTTTTGATAAGTTGCATCTCTCTTTCGAGAAGCTTATCCACCTTTATTTTCGATAAGTGGCATCTCTCTTTCGAGAAGCTTATCCATCTTTATTTTCGATAAGTGGCATCTCTCTTTCGAGAAGCTTATCCACCTTTATTTATGATAAGTTTCATCTCTCTTTAGAGAAGCTTATCTACCGTTATGTTCGATAAATGGCATCTATCTTTCGAGAAGCTTATCCACCTTTATTTATGATAAGTGGCATCTCTCTTTAGAGAAGCTTATCCACCTTTATTTTCGATAAGTGGCATCTCTCTATCGAGAAGCTTATCCACCTTTATTTTCGATAAGTGGCATCTCTCTTTCGAGTAGCTTATCCACCTTTATTTTCGATAAGTGGCATCTCTCTTTCGAGAAGCTTATCCACCTTTATTTTCGATAAGTGGAATCTCTCTTTCGAGAAGCTTACCCACCTTTATTTTCGATAAGTGGCATCTCTCTTTCGAGAAGCTTATCCACCTTTATTTTTTATAATTTGCATCTCACTTTCGAGAAGCTTATCCACCTTTATTTCTGATAAGTGGCATCTCTCTTTCGAGAAGCTTATCCACCTTTATTTTCGATAAGTGGTATCTCTCTTTCGAGAAGCTTATCCACCTTTATTTTCAATAAGTGGAATCTCTCTTTCGAGAAGCTTATCCACCTTTATTTATGATAAGTGTCATCTCTCTTTAGAGAAGCTTATCTATCGTTATTTTCGATAAGTGGCATCTCTCTTTCGAGAAGCTTATCCACCTTTATTTTCGATAAGTGGCATCTCTCTTTCGAGAAGCTTATCCACCTTTATTTATGATAAGTGTCATCTCTCTTTAGATTAGCTTATCTACCGTTATGTTCGATAAGTGGCATCTATCTTTCGAGAAGCTTACCCACCATTATTTATGATAAGTGGCATCTCTGTTTAGAGAAGCTTATCCACCTTTATTTTCGATAAGTGGCATCTCTCTTTCGAGAAGCTTATCCACCTTTATTTATGATAAGTGGAATCTCTCTTTTGAGAAGCTTATCCACCTTTATTTTTGATAAGTGGCATCTCTCTTTCGAGAAGCTTATCCACATTTATTTTCGATAAGTGGCATCTCTCTTTCGAGAAGCTTATCCACCTTTATTTTCAATAAGTGGCATCTCTCTTTCGAGAAGCTTATCCACCTTTATTTTCGATAAGTGGCATCTCTCTTTCGAGAAGCTTATCCATCTTTATTTTCGATAAGTGGCATCTCTCTTTCGAGAAGCTTTTCCACCTTTATTTATGATCAGTTTCATCTCTCTTTAGAGAAGCTTATCTACCGTTATGTTCGATAAATGGCATCTATCTTTCGAGAAGCTTATCCACCTTTATTTATGATAAGTGGCATCTCTCTTTAGAGAAGCTTATCCACCTTTATTTTCGATAAGTGGCATCTCTCTTTCGAGAAGCTTATCCACCTTTATTTTCGATAAATGGCATCTCTCTTTCGAGTAGCTTATCCACCTTTATTTTCGATAAGTGGCATCTCTCTTTCGAGAAGCTTATCCACCTTTATTTTTGATAAGTGGAATCTCTCTTTCGAGAAGCTTACCCACCTTTATTTTCGATAAGTGGCATCTCTCTTTCGAGAAGCTTATCCACCTTTATTTTTTATAATTTGCATCTCACTTTCGAGAAGCTTATCCACCTTTATTTCTGATAAGTGGCATCTCTCTTTCGAGAAGCTTATCCACCTTTATTTTCGATAAGTGGTATCTCTCTTTCGAGAAGCTTATCCACCTTTATTTTCAATAAGTGGAATCTCTCTTTCGAGAAGCTTATCCACCTTTATTTATGATAAGTGTCATCTCTCTTTAGAGAAGCTTATCTATCGTTATTTTCGATAAGTGGCATCTCTCTTTCGAGAAGCTTATCCACCTTTATTTTCGATAAGTGGCATCTCTCTTTCGAGAAGCTTATCCACCTTTATTTATGATAAGTGTCATCTATCTTTAGATTATCTTATCTACCGTTATGTTCGATAAGTGGCATCTATCTTTCGAGAAGCTTATCCACCTTTATTTATGATAAGTGGCATCTCTCTTTAGAGAAGTTATCCACCTTTATTTTCGATACGTGGCATCTCTCTTTCGAGAAGCTTATCCACCTTTATTTATGATAAGTGGCATCTCTCTTTTGAGAAGCTTATCCACCTTTATTTTTGATAAGTGGCATCTCTCTTTCGAGAAGCTTATCCACATTTATTTTCGATAAGTGGCATCTCTCTTTCGAGAAGCTTATCCACCTTTATTTTCGATAAGTGGCATCTCTCTTTCGAGAAGCTTATCCACCTTTATTTTCGATAAGTGGCATCTCTCTTTTGAGAAGCTTATCCATCTTTATTTTCGATAAGTGGCATCTCTCTTTCGAGAAGCTTATCCACCTTTATTTATGATAAGTTTCATCTCTCTTTAGAGAAGCTTATCTACCGTTATGTTCGATAAATGGCATCTATCTTTCGAGAAGCTTATCCACCTTTATTTATGATAAGTGGCATCTCTCTTTAGAGAAGCTTATCCACCTTTATTTTCGATAAGTGGCATCTCTCTTTCGAGAAGCTTATCCACCTTTATTTTCGATAAGTGGCATCTCTCTTTCGAGTAGCTTATCCACCTTTATTTTCGATAAGTGGCATCTCACTTTCGAGAAGCTTATCCACCTTTATTTTCGATAAGTGGAATCTCTCTTTCGAGAAGCTTACCCACCTTTATTTTCGATAAGTGGCATCTCTCTTTCGAGAAGCTTATCCACCTTTATTTTTTATAATTTGCATCTCACTTTCGAGAAGCTTATCCACCTTTATTTCTGATAAGTGGCATCTCTCTTTCGAGAAGCTTATCCACCTTTATTTTCGATAAGTGGTATCTCTCTTTCGAGAAGCTTATCCACCTTTATTTTCAATAAGTGGAATCTCTCTTTCGAGAAGCTTATCCACCTTTATTTATGATAAGTGTCATCTCTCTTTAGAGAAGCTTATCTATCGTTATTTTCGATAAGTGGCATCTCTCTTTTGAGAAGCTTATCCACCTTTATTTTTGATAAGTGGAATCTCTCTTTCGAGAAGCTTATCCACCTTTATTTTCGATAAGTGGAATCTCTCTTTCGAGAAGCTTATCCACCTTTATTTTCGATAAGTGGCATCTCTCTTTCGAGAAGCTTATCCACCTTTATTTTCGATAAGTGGAACATCTCTTTCGAGAAGCTTATCAACCTTTATTTTCGATAAGTGGCATCTCTCTTTCGAGAAGCTTATCCAACTTTATTTTTGATAATTGGCATCTCACTTTCGAGAAGCTTATCCACCTTTATTTCTGATAAGTGGCATCTCTCTTTCGAGAAGCTTATCCACCTTTATTTTCGATAAGTGGCATCTCTCTTTCGAGAAGCTTATCCACCTTTATTTTCGATAAGCGGAATCTCTCTTTCGAGAAGCTTATCCACCTTTATTTTCAATAAGTGGTATCTCTCTTTCGAGTAGATTAACCACCTATATTTTCAAAGAGTGGCATCTGTCTTTTGAGAAGCTTATCCACCTTTATTTTCAATAAGTGGGATCTCTCTTTTAGGTAGGTTATCCTCCTTTATTTTCGATTAGTGGCATCTGTCTTTCGTAAAGCTTATTCACCTTTATTTTTGATAAGTGGCATCTCTCTTTCGAGAAGGTTATCCACCTTTATTTTCGATAAGTGGCATCTCTCTTTCGAGAAGCTTATCCACCTTTATTTTCGATAAGTGGAACATCTCTTTCGAGAAGCTTATCCACCTTTATTTTCGATAAGTGGCATCTCTCTTTCGAGAAGCTTATCCATCTTTATTTTCGATAAGTGGCATCTCTCTTTCGAGAAGCTTATCCACCTTTATTTATGATAAGTGTCATCTCTCTTTAGAGAAGCTTATCTACCGTTATGTTCGATAAATGGCATCTATCTTTCGAGAAGCTTATCGACCTTTATTTATGATAAGAGGCATCTCTCTTTAGAGAAGCTTATCCACCTTTATTTTCGATAAGTGGCATCTCTCTTTCGAGAAGCTTATCCACCTTTATTTTCGATAAGTGGCATCTCTGTGTCGAGTAGCTTATCCACCTTTATTGTCGATAAGTTGCATCTCTCTTTCGAGAAGCTTATCCACCTTTATTTTCGATAAGTGGAATCTCTCTTTCAAGAAGCTTATCCACCTTTATTTTCGATAAGTGGCATCTCTCATTCGAGAAGCTTATCCACCTTTATTTTCGAAAAGTGGAATCTCTCTTTCGAGAAGCTTATCCACCTTTATTTTCGATAAGTGGCATCTCTCTTTCGTGTAGCTTATCCATCTTTATTTTCGATAAGTGGCATCTCTCTTTCGAGAAGCTTATCCACCTTTATTTTCGATAAGTGGAATCTCTCTTTCGAGAAGCTTATCCACCTTTATTTTCGATAAGTGGCATCTCTCTTTCGAGAAGCTTATCCACCTTTATTTCTGATAAGTGGCATCTCTCTTTCGAGAAGCTTATCCACCTTTATTTTCGATAAGTGGCATCTCTCTTTCGAGAAGCTTATCCACCTTTATTTATGATAAGTATCATCTCTCTTTAGAGAAGCTTATCTACCGTTATGTTCGATAAGTGGCATCTATCTTTCGAGAAGCATATCCACCTTTATTTATGATAAGTGGCATCTCTCTTTAGAGAAGCTTATCTACCTTTATTTTCGATAAGTGGCATGTCTCTTTCGAGAAGCTTATCCACCTTTATTTATGATAAGTGGCATCTCTATTTTGAGAAGCTTATCCACCTTTATTTTTGATAAGTGGAATCTCTCTTTCGAGAAGCTTATCCACCTTTATTTTCGATAAGTGGAATCTCTCTTTCGAGAAGCTTATCCACCTTTATTTTCGATAAGTGGCATCTCTCTTTCGTGTAGCTTATCCATCTTTATTTTCGATAAGTGGCATCTCTCTTTCGAGAAGCTTATCCACCTTTATTTTCGATAAGTGGAATCTCTCTTTCGAGAAGCTTATACACCTTTATTTTCGATAAGTGGCATCTCTCTTTCGAGAAGCTTATCCACCTTTATTTTTGATAAGTGGAACATCTCTTTCGAGAAGCTTATCCACCTTTATTTTTGATAAGTGGCATCTCTCTTTCGAGAAGCTTATCCAACTTTATTTTTGATAATTGGCATCTCACTTTCGAGAAGCTTATCCACCTTTATTTCTAATAAGTGGCATCTGTCTTTCGAGAAGCTTATCCACCTTTATTTTAAATAAGTGGAATCTCTCTTTCGAGAAGCTTATCCACCTTTATTTATGATAAGTGTCATCTATCTTTAGAGAAGCTTATCTATCGTTATTTTCGATAAGTGGCATCTCTCTTTCGAGAAGCTTATCCACCTTTATTTTCGATAAGTGGCATCTCTCTTTCGAGAAGCTTATCCACCTTTATTTATGATAAGTGTCATCTCTCTTTAGATAAGCTTATCTACCGTTATGTTCGATAAGTGGCATCTATCTTTCGAGAAGCTTATCCACCTTTATTTATGATAAGTGGCATCTCTCTTTAGAGAAGCTTATCCACCTTTATTTTCGATAAGTGGCATCTCTCTTTCGAGAAGCTTATCCACCTTTATTTATGATAAGTGTCATCTCTCTTTAGAGAAGCTTATCTACCGTTATGTTCGATAAATGGCATCTATCTTTCGAGAAGCTTATCGACCTTTATTTATGATAAGAGGCATCTCTCTTTAGAGAAGCTTATCCACCTTTATTTTCGATAAGTGGCATCTCTCTTTCGAGAAGCTTATCCACCTTTATTTTCGATAAGTGGCATCTCTGTGTCGAGTAGCTTATCCACCTTTATTGTCGATAAGTTGCATCTCTCTTTCGAGAAGCTTATCCACCTTTATTTTCGATAAGTGGAATCTCTCTTTCAAGAAGCTTATCCACCTTTATTTTCGATAAGTGGCATCTCTCATTCGAGAAGCTTATCCACCTTTATTTTTGATAATTGGCATCTCACTTTCAAGAACCTTATCCACCTTTATTTCTGATAAGTGGCATCTCTCTTTCGAGAAGCTTATCCACCTTTATTTTCGATAAGTGGTATCTCTCTTTCGAGAAGCTTATCCACCTTTATTTTCAATAAGTGGAATCTCTCTTTCGAGAAGCTTATCCACCTTTATTTATGATAAGTGTCATCTCTCTTTAGAGAAGCTTATCTACCGTTATTTTTGATAAGTGGCATCTCTCTTTCGAGAAGCTTATCCACCTTTATTTTCGATAAGTGGCATCTCTCTTTCGAGAAGCTTATCCACCTTTATTTATGATAAGTATCATCTCTCTTTAGAGAAGCTTATCTACCGTTATGTTCGATAAGTGGCATCTATCTTTCGAGAAGCTTATCCACCTTTATTTATGATAAGTGGCATCTCTCTTTAGAGAAGCTTATCTACCTTTATTTTCGATAAGTGGCATGTCTCTTTCGAGAAGCTTATCCACCTTTATTTATGATAAGTGGCATCTCTCTTTTGAGAAGCTTATCCACCTTTATTTTCGAAAAGTGGAATCTCTCTTTCGAGAAGCTTATCCACCTTTATTTTCGATAAGTGGCATCTCTCTTTCGTGTAGCTTATCCATCTTTATTTTCGATAAGTGGCATCTCTCTTTCGAGAAGCTTATCCACCTTTATTTTCGATAAGTGGAATCTCTCTTTCGAGAAGCTTATCCACCTTTATTTTCGATAAGTGGCATCTCTCTTTCGAGAAGCTTATCCACCTTTATTTCTGATAAGTGGCATCTCTCTTTCGAGAAGCTTATCCACCTTTATTTTCGATAAGTGGCATCTCTCTTTCGAGAAGCTTATCCACCTTTATTTATGATAAGTATCATCTCTCTTTAGAGAAGCTTATCTACCGTTATGTTCGATAAGTGGCATCTATCTTTCGAGAAGCTTATCCACCTTTATTTATGATAAGTGGCATCTCTCTTTAGAGAAGCTTATCTACCTTTATTTTCGATAAGTGGCATGTCTCTTTCGAGAAGCTTATCCACCTTTATTTATGATAAGTGGCATCTCTCTTTTGAGAAGCTTATCCACCTTTATTTTTGATAAGTGGAATCTCTCTTTCGAGAAGCTTATCCACCTTTATTTTCGATAAGTGGAATCTCTCTTTCGAGAAGCTTATCCACCTTTATTTTCGATAAGTGGCATCTCTCTTTCGTGTAGCTTATCCATCTTTATTTTCGATAAGTGGTATCTCTCTTTCGAGAAGCTTATCCACCTTTATTTTCGATAAGTGGAATCTCTCTTTCGAGAAGCTTATACACCTTTATTTTCGATAAGTGGCATCTCTCTTTCGAGAAGCTTATCCACCTTTATTTTTGATAAGTGGAACATCTCTTTCGAAAAGCTTATCCACCTTTATTTTTGATAAGTGGCATCTCTCTTTCGAGAAGCTTATCCAACTTTATTTTTGATAATTGGCATCTCACTTTCGAGAAGCTTATCCACCTTTATTTCTAATAAGTGGCATCTGTCTTTCGAGAAGCTTATCCACCTTTATTTTCAATAAGTGGAATCTCTCTTTCGAGAAGCTTATCCACCTTTATTTTCGATAAGTGGTATCTCTCTTTCGAGAAGCTTATCCACCTTTATTTTCAATAAGTGGAATCTCTCTTTCGAGAAGCTTATCCACCTTTATTTATGATAAGTGTCATCTCTCTTTAGAGAAGCTTATCTACCGTTATTTTTGATAAGTGGCATCTCTCTTTCGAGAAGCTTATCCACCTTTATTTTCGATAAGTGGCATCTCTCTTTCGAGAAGCTTATCCACCTTTATTTATGATAAGTATCATCTCTCTTTAGAGAAGCTTATCTACCGTTATGTTCGATAAGTGGCATCTATCTTTCGAGAAGCTTATCCACCTTTATTTATGATAAGTGGCATCTCTCTTTAGAGAAGCTTATCTACCTTTATTTTCGATAAGTGGAATGTCTCTTTCGAGAAGCTTATCCACCTTTATTTATGATAAGTGGCATCTCTCTTTTGAGAAGCTTATCCACCTTTATTTTTGATAAGTGGAATCTCTCTTTCGAGAAGCTTATCCACCTTTATTTTCGATAAGTGGAATCTCTCTTTCGAGAAGCTTATCCACCTTTATTTTCGATAAGTGGCATCTCTCTTTCGTGTAGCTTATCCATCTTTATTTTCGATAAGTGGCATCTCTCTTTCGAGAAGCTTATCCACCTTTATTTTCGATAAGTGGAATCTCTCTTTCGAGAAGCTTATACACCTTTATTTTCGATAAGTGGCATCTCTCTTTCGAGAAGCTTATCCACCTTTATTTTTGATAAGTGGAACATCTCTTTCGAGAAGCTTATCCACCTTTATTTTTGATAAGTGGCATCTCTCTTTCGAGAAGCTTATCCAACTTTATTTTTGATAATTGGCATCTCACTTTCGAGAAGCTTATCCACCTTTATTTCTGATAAGTGGCATCTGTCTTTCGAGAAGCTTATCCACCTTTATTTTCGATAAGTGGCATCTCTCTTTCGAGAAGCTTATCCACCTTTATTTTCGATAAGCGGAATCTCTCTTTCGAGAAGCTTATCGACCTTTATTTTCAATAAGTGGTATCTCTCTTTCGAGTAGGTTAACCACCTATATTTTCAACAAGTGGCATCTGTCTTTTGAGAAGCTTATCCACCTTTATTTTCAATAAGTGGGATCTCTCTTTTAGATAGGTTATCCTCCTTTATTTTCGATTAGGGGCATCTGTCTTTCGTAAAGCTTATTCACCTTTATTTTTGATAAGTGGCATCTCTCTTTCGAGAAGCTTATCCATATTTATTTTCGATAAGTGGCATCTCTCTTTCGATAAGCTTATCCACCTTTATTTTCGATAAGTGGAATCTCTCTTTCGAGAAGCTTATCCACCTTTATTTTCGATAAGTGGCATCTCTCTTTCGAGAAGCTTATCCATCTTTATTTTCGATAAGTGGCATCTCTCTTTCGAGAAGCTTATCCACCTTTATTTATGATAAGTTTCATCTCTCTTTAGAGAAGCTTATCTACCGTTATGTTCGATAAATGGCATCTATCTTTCGAGAGCTTATCCACCTTTATTTATGATAAGTGGCATCTCTCTTTAGAGAAGCTTATCCACCTTTATTTTCGATAAGTGGCATCTCTCTTTCGAGTAGCTTATCCACCTTTATTTTCGATAAGTGGCATCTCTCTTTCGAGAAGCTTATCCACCTTTATTTTCGATAAGTGGAATCTCTCTTTCGAGAAGCTTACCCATCTTTATTTTCGATAAGTGGCATCTCTCTTTCGAGAAGCTTATCCACCTTTATTTTTTATAATTTGCATCTCACTTTCGAGAAGCTTATCCACCTTTATTTCTGATAAGTGGCATCTCTCTTTCGAGAAGCTTATCCACCTTTATTTTCGATAAGTGGTATCTCTCTTTCGAGAAGCTTATCCACCTTTATTTTCAATAAGTGGAATCTCTCTTTCGAGAAGATTATCCACCTTTATTTATGATAAGTGTCATCTATCTTTAGAGAAGCTTATCTATCTTTATTTTTGATAAGTGGCATCTCTCTTTCGAGAAGCTTATCCACCTTTATTTTCGATAAGTGGCATCTCTCTTTCGAGAAGCTTATCCACCTTTATTTATGATAAGTGTCATCTCTCTTTAGATAAGCTTATCTACCGTTATGTTCGATAAGTGGCATCTATCTTTCGAGAAGCTTATCCACCTTTATTTATGATAAGTGGCATCTCTCTTTAGAGAAGCTTATCCACCTTTATTTTCGATAAGTGGCATCTCTCTTTCGAGAAGCTTATCCACCTTTATTTATGATAAGTGTCATCTCTCTTTTGAGAAGCTTATCCACCTTTATTTTGATAAGTGGAATCTCTCTTTCGAGAAGCTTATCCACCTTTATTTTCGAAAAGTGGAATCTCTCTTTCGAGAAGCTTATCCACCTTTATTTTCGATAAGTGGCATCTCTCTTTCGTGTAGCTTATCCATCTTTATTTTCGATAAGTGGCATCTCTCTTTCGAGAAGCTTATCCACCTTTATTTTCGATAAGTGGCATCTCTCTTTCGAGAAGCTTATCCACCTTTATTTTCGATAAGTGGAACATCTCTTTCGGGAAGCTTATCCACCTTTATTTTCGATAACTGGCATCTCTCTTTCGAGAAGCTTATCCAACTTTATTTTTGATAATTGGCATCTCACTTTCGAGAAGCTTATCCACCTTTATTTCTGATAAGTGGCATCTCTCTTTCGAGAAGCTTATCCACCTTTATTTTCGATAAGTGGCATCTCTCTTTCGAGAAGCTTATCCACCTTTATTTTCGATAAGCGGAATCTCTCTTTCGAGAAGCTTATCCACCTTTATTTTCAATAAGTGGTATCTCTCTTTCGAGTAGATTAACCACCTATATTTTCAACAAGTGGCATCTGTCTTTTGAGAAGCTTATCCACCTTTATTTTCAATAAGTGGGATCTCTCTTTTAGGTAGGTTATCCTCCTTTATTTTCGATTAGTGGCATCTGTCTTTCGTAAAGCTTATTCACCTTTATTTTTGATATGTGGCATCTCTCTTTCGAGAAGCTTATCCACATTTATTTGCAATAAGTGGCATCTCTATTTCGAGAAGCTTATCCACCTTTATTTTCGATAAGTGGCATCTCTCTTTCGAGAAGCTTATCCACCTTTATTTTCGATAAGTGGCATCTCTTTTTCGAGAAGCTTATCCATCTTTATTTTCGATAAGTGGCATCTCTCTTTCGAGAAGCTTATCCACCTTTATTTATGATAAGTGTCATCTCTCTTTAGAGAAGCTTATTTACCGTTATGTTCGATAAATGGCATCTATCTTTCGAGAAGCTTATCCACCTTTATTTATGATAAGTGGCATCTCTCTTTAGAGAAGCTTATCCACCTTTATTTTCGATAAGTGGCATCTCTCTTTCGAGAAGCTTATCCACCTTTATTTTCGATAAGTGGCATCTCTCTTTCGAGTAGCTTATCCACCTTTATTTTCGATAAGTGGCATCTCTCTTTCGAGAAGCTTATCTACCTTTATTTTCGATAAGTGGAATCTCTCTTTCAAGAAGCTTATCCACCTTTATTTTCGATAAGTGGCATCTCTCATTCGAGAAGCTTATCCACCTTTATTTTTGATAATTGGCATCTCACTTTCGAGAAGCTTATCCACCTTTATTTCTAATAAGTGGCATCTCTCTTTCGAGAAGCTTATCCACCTTTATTTTCGATAAGTGGCATCTCTCTTTCGAGAAGATTAACCACCTTTATTTTCAAAAAGTGGCATCTCTCTTTCGAGTAGATTAACCACCTTTATTTTCAACAAGTGGCATCTCTCTTTCGAGAAGCTTATCCACCTTTATTTTCGATAAGTGGCATCTCTCTTTTAGTTAGGTTATCCTCCTTTATTTTAGATTAGTGGCATCTGTCTTTCGTAAAGCTTATCCACCTTTATTTTCCATAAGTGGAATCTCTCTTTCGAGAAGCTTACCCACCTTTATTTTCGATAAGTGGCATCTCTCTTTCGAGAAGCTTATCCACCTTTATTTTTTATAATTGGCATCTCACTTTCAAGAAGCTTATCCACCTTTATTTCTGATAAGTGGCGTCTCTCTTTCGAGAAGCTTATCCACCTTTATTTTCGATAAGTGGTATCTCTCTTTCGAGAAGCTTATCCACCTTTATTTTCGATAAGTGGAATCTCTCTTTCGAGAAGCTTATCCACCTTTATTTATGATAAGTGTCATCTCTCTTTAGAGAAGCTTATCTACCGTTATTTTCGATAAGTGGCATCTCTCTTTCGAGAAGCTTATCCACCTTTATTTTCGATAAGTGGCATCTCTCTTTCGAGAAGCTTATCCACCTTTATTTATGATAAGTGTCATCTCTCTTTAGAGAAGCTTATCTACCGTTATGTTCGATAAGTGGCATCTATCTTTCGAGAAGCTTATCCACCTTTATTTATGGTAAGTGGCATCTCTCTTTAGAGAAGCTTATCCACCTTTATCTTCGATAAGTGGCATCTCTCTTTCGAGAAGCTTATCCACCTTTATTTATGATAAGTGGCATCTCTCTTTTGAGAAGCTTATCCACCTTTATTTTTGATAAGTGGAATCTCTCTTTCGAGAAGCTTATCCACCTTTATTTTCGATAAGTGGAATCTCTCTTTCGAGAAGCTTATCCACCTTTATTTTTTATAATTGGCATCTCACTTTCGAGAAGCTTATCCACCTTTATTTCTGATAAGTGACATCTCTCTTTCGAGAAGCTTATCCACCTTTATTTTCGATAAGTGGTATCTCTCTTTCGAGAAGCTTATCCACCTTTATTTTCGATAAGTGGAATCTCTCTTTCGAGAAGCTTATCCACCTTTATTTATGATAAGTGTCATCTCTCTTTAGAGAAGCTTATCTACTGTTATTTTCGATAAGTGGCATCTCTCTTTCGAGAAGCTTATCCGCCTTTATTTTCGATAAGTGGCATCTCTCTTTCGAGAAGCTTATCCACCTTTATTTATGATAAGTGTCATCTCTCTTTAGAGAAGCTTATCTACCGTTATGTTCGATAAGTGGCATCTATCTTTCGAGAAGCTTATCCACCTTTATTAATGGTAAGTGGCATCTCTCTTTAGAGAAGCTTATCCACATTTATCTTCGATAAGTGGCATCTCTCTTTCGAGAAGCTTATCCAACTTTATTTTTGATAATTGGCATCTCACTTTCGAGAAGCTTATCCACCTTTATTTCTGATAAGTGGCATCTCTCTTTCGAGAAGCTTATCCACCTTTATTTTCGATAAGTGGCATCTCTCTTTCGAGAAGCTTATCCACCTTTATTTTCGATAAGCGGAATCTCTCTTTCGAGAAGCTTATCCACCTTTATTTTCAATAAGTGGTATCTCTCTTTCGAGTAGATTAACCACCTATATTTTCAACAAGTGGCATCTGTCTTTTGAGAAGCTTATCCACCTTTATTTTCAATAAGTGGGATCTCTCTTTTAGGTAGGTTATCCTCCTTTATTTTCGATTAGTGGCATCTGTCTTTCGTAAAGCTTATTCACCTTTATTTTTGATAAGTGGCATCTCTCTTTCGAGAAGCTTATCCACATTTATTTGCAATAAGTGGCATCTCTATTTCGAGAAGCTTATCCACCTTTATTTTCGATAAGTGGCATCTCTCTTTCGAGAAGCTTATCCACCTTTATTTTCGATAAGTGGCATCTCTTTTTCGAGAAGCTTATCCATCTTTATTTTCGATAAGTGGCATCTCTCTTTCGAGAAGCTTATCCACCTTTATTTATGATAAGTGTCATCTCTCTTTAGAGAAGCTTATTTACCGTTATGTTCGATAAATGGCATCTATCTTTCGAGAAGCTTATCCACCTTTATTTATGATAAGTGGCATCTCTCTTTAGAGAAGCTTATCCACCTTTATTTTCGATAAGTGGCATCTCTCTTTCGAGAAGCTTATCCACCTTTATTTTCGATAAGTGGCATCTCTCTTTCGAGTAGCTTATCCACCTTTATTTTCGATAAGTGGCATCTCTCTTTCGAGAAGCTTATCTACCTTTATTTTCGATAAGTGGAATCTCTCTTTCAAGAAGCTTATCCACCTTTATTTTCGATAAGTGGCATCTCTCATTCGAGAAGCTTATCCACCTTTATTTTTGATAATTGGCATCTCACTTTCGAGAAGCTTATCCACCTTTATTTCTAATAAGTGGCATCTCTCTTTCGAGAAGCTTATCCACCTTTATTTTCGATAAGTGGCATCTCTCTTTCGAGAAGATTAACCACCTTTATTTTCAAAAAGTGGCATCTCTCTTTCGAGTAGATTAACCACCTTTATTTTCAACAAGTGGCATCTCTCTTTCGAGAAGCTTATCCACCTTTATTTTCGATAAGTGGCATCTCTCTTTTAGGTAGGTTATCCTCCTTTATTTTAGATTAGTGGCATCTGTCTTTCGTAAAGCTTATCCACCTTTATTTTCCATAAGTGGAATCTCTCTTTCGAGAAGCTTACCCACCTTTATTTTCGATAAGTGGCATCTCTCTTTCGAGAAGCTTATCCACCTTTATTTTTTATAATTGGCATCTCACTTTCAAGAAGCTTATCCACCTTTATTTCTGATAAGTGGCGTCTCTCTTTCGAGAAGCTTATCCACCTTTATTTTCGATAAGTGGTATCTCTCTTTCGAGAAGCTTATCCACCTTTATTTTCGAAAAGTGGAATCTCTCTTTCGAGAAGCTTATCCACCTTTATTTTCGATAAGTGGCATCTCTCTTTCGAGAAGATTAACCACCTTTATTTTCAAAAAGTGGCATCTCTCTTTCGAGTAGATTAACCACCTTTATTTTCAACAAGTGGCATCTCTCTTTCGAGAAGCTTATCCACCTTTATTTTCGATAAGTGGCATCTCTCTTTTAGGTAGGTTATCCTCCTTTATTTTAGATTAGTGGCATCTGTCTTTCGTAAAGCTTATCCACCTTTATTTTCCATAAGTGGAATCTCTCTTTCGAGAAGCTTACCCACCTTTATTTTCGATAAGTGGCATCTCTCTTTCGAGAAGCTTATCCACCTTTATTTTTTATAATTGGCATCTCACTTTCAAGAAGCTTATCCACCTTTATTTCTGATAAGTGGCGTCTCTCTTTCGAGAAGCTTATCCACCTTTATTTTCGATAAGTGGTATCTCTCTTTCGAGAAGCTTATCCACCTTTATTTTCGATAAGTGGAATCTCTCTTTCGAGAAGCTTATCCACCTTTATTTATGATAAGTGTCATCTCTCTTTAGAGAAGCTTATCTACCGTTATTTTCGATAAGTGGCATCTCTCTTTCGAGAAGCTTATCCACCTTTATTTTTGATAAGTGGCATCTCTCTTTCGAGAAGCTTATCCAACTTTATTTATGATAAGTGTCATCTCTCTTTAGAGAAGCTTATCTACCGTTATGTTCGATAAGTGGCATCTATCTTTCGAGAAGCTTATCCACCTTTATTTATGGTAAGTGGCATCTCTCTTTAGAGAAGCTTATCCACCTTTATCTTCGATAAGTGGCATCTCTCTTTCGAGAAGCTTATCCACCTTTATTTATGATAAGTGGCATCTCTCTTTTGAGAAGCTTATCCACCTTTATTTTTGATAAGTGGAATCTCTCTTTCGAGAAGCTTATCCACCTTTATTTTCGATAAGTGGAATCTCTCTTTCGAGAAGCTTATCCACCTTTATTTTTTATAATTGGCATCTCACTTTCGAGAAGCTTATCCACCTTTATTTCTGATAAGTGACATCTCTCTTTCGAGAAGCTTATCCACCTTTATTTTCGATAAGTGGTATCTCTCTTTCGAGAAGCTTATCCACCTTTATTTTCGATAAGTGGAATCTCTCTTTCGAGAAGCTTATCCACCTTTATTTATGATAAGTGTCATCTCTCTTTAGAGAAGCTTATCTACTGTTATTTTCGATAAGTGGCATCTCTCTTTCGAGAAGCTTATCCACCTTTATTTTCGATAAGTGGCATCTCTCTTTCGAGAAGCTTATCCACCTTTATTTATGATAAGTGTCATCTCTCTTTAGAGAAGCTTATATACCGTTATGTTCGATAAGTGGCATCTATCTTTCGAGAAGCTTATCCACCTTTATTTATGGTAAGTGGCATCTCTCTTTAGAGAAGCTTATCCACCTTTATCTTCGATAAGTGGCATCTCTCTTTCGAGAAGCTTATCCACCTTTATTTATGATAAGTGGCATCTCTCTTTTGAGAAGCTTATCCACCTTTATTTTTGATAAGTGGAATCTCTCTTTCGAGAAGCTTATCCACCTTTATTTATGATAAGTGTCATCTATCTTTAGAGAAGCTTATCTATCGTTATTTTCGATAAGTGGCATCTCTCTTTTGAGAAGCTTATCCACCTTTATTTTCGATAAGTGGCATTTCTCTTTCGAGAATCTTATCCACCTTTATTTATGATAAGTGTCATCTCTCTTTAGATAAGCTTATCTACCGTTATGTTCGATAAGTGGCATCTATCTTTCGAGAAGCTTATCTACCTTTATTTATGATAAGTGGCATCTCTCTTTAGAGAAGCTTATCCACCTTTATTTTCGATAAGTGGCATCTCTCTTTCGAGAAGCTTATCCACCTTTATTTATGATAAGTGTCATCTCTCTTTTGAGAAGCTTATCCACCTTTATTTTGATAAGTGGAATCTCTCTTTCGAGAAGCTTATCCACCTTTATTTTCGATAAGTGGAATCCCTCTTTCGAGAAGCTTATCGACCTTTATTTTCGATAAGTGGCATCTCTCTTTCGAGAAGCTTATCCACCTTTATTTTCGATAAGTGGCATCTCTCTTTCGAGAAGCTTATCCATCTTTATTTTCGATAAGTGGCATCTTTCTTTCGAGAAGCTTATCCACCTTTATTTATGATAAGTGTCATCTCTCTTTAGAGAAGCTTATCTACCGTTATGTTCGATAAATGGCATCTATCTTTCCAGAAGCTTATCCACCTTTATTTATGATAAGTGGCATCTCTCTTTAGAGAAGCTTATCCACCTTTATTTTCGATAAGTGGCATCTCTCTTTCGAGAAGCTTATCCACCTTTATTTTCGATAAGTGGCATCTCTCTTTCGAGTAGCTTATCCACCTTTATTTTCGATAAGTGGCATCTCTCTTTCGAGAAGCTTATCCACCTTTATTTTCGATAAGTGGAATCTCTCTTTCAAGAAGCTTATCCACCTTTATTTTCGAAAAGTGGAATCTCTCTTTCGAGAAGCTTATCCACCTTTATTTTCGATAAGTGGCATCTCTCTTTCGTGTAGCTTATCCATCTTTATTTTCGATAAGTGGCATCTCTCTTTCGAGAAGCTTATCCACCTTTATTTTCGATAAGTGGAATCTCTCTTTCGAGAAGCTTATCCACCTTTATTTTCGATAAGTGGCATCTCTCTTTCGAGAAGCTTATCCACCTTTATTTTCGATAAGTGGAACATCTCTTTCGGGAAGCTTATCCACCTTTATTTTCGATAACTGGCATCTCTCTTTCGAGAAGCTTATCCTACTTTATTTTTGATAATTGGCATCTCACTTTCGAGAAGCTTATCCACCTTTATTTCTGATAAGTGGCATCTCTCTTTCGAGAAGCTTATCCACCTTTATTTTCGATAAGTGGCATCTCTCTTTCGAGAAGCTTATCCACCTTTATTTACGATAAGCGGAATCTCTCTTTCGAGAAGCTTATCCACCTTTATTTTCAATAAGTGGTATCTCTCTTTCGAGTAGATTAACCACCTATATTTTCAACAAGTGGCATCTGTCTTTTGAGAAGCTTATCCACCTTTATTTTCAATAAGTGGGATCTCTCTTTTAGGTAGGTTATCCTCCTTTATTTTCGATTAGTGGCATCTGTCTTTCGTAAAGCTTATTCACCTTTATTTTTGATAAGTGGCATCTCTCTTTCGAGAAGCTTATCCACATTTATTTTCAATAAGTGGCATCTCTATTTCGAGAAGCTTATCCACCTTTATTTTCGATAAGTGGCATCTCTCTTTCGAGAAGCTTATCCACCTTTATTTTCGATAAGTGGAATCTCTCTTTCGAGAAGCTTATCCATCTTTATTTTCGATAAGTGGCATCTCTCTTTCGAGTAGCTTATCCACCTTTATTTATGATAAGTGTCATCTCTCTTTAGAGAAGCTTATTTACCGTTATGTTCGATAAATGGCATCTATCTTTCGAGAAGCTTATCCACCTTTATTTATGATAAGTGGCATCTCTCTTTAGAGAAGCTTATCCACCTTTATTTTCGATAAGTGGCATCTCTCTTTCGAGAAGCTTATCCACCTTTATTTTCGATAAGTGGCATCTCTCTTTCGAGTAGCTTATCCACCTTTATTTTCGATAAGTGGCATCTCTCTTTCGAGAAGCTTATCCACCTTTATTTATGATAAGTGTCATCTCTCTTTTGAGAAGCTTATCCACCTTTATTTTGATAAGTGGAATCTCTCTTTCGAGAAGCTTATCCACCTTTATTTTCGAAAAGTGGAATCTCTCTTTCGAGAAGCTTATCCACCTTTATTTTCGATAAGTGGCATCTCTCTTTCGTGTAGCTTATCCATCTTTATTTTCGATAAGTGGCATCTCTCTTTCGAGAAGCTTATCCACCTTTATTTTCGATAAGTGGAATCTCTCTTTCGAGAAGCTTATCCACCTTTATTTTCGATAAGTGGCATCTCTCTTTCGAGAAGCTTATCCACCTTTATTTTCGATAAGTGGAACATCTCTTTCGGGAAGCTTATCCACCTTTATTTTCGATAACTGGCATCTCTCTTTCGAGAAGCTTATCCAACTTTATTTTTGATAATTAGTATCTCACTTTCGAGAAGCTTATCCACCTTTATTTCTGATAAGTGGCATCTCTCTTTCGAGAAGCTTATCCACCTTTATTTTCGATAAGTGGCATCTCTCTTTCGAGAAGCTTATCAACCTTTATTTACGATAAGCGGAATCTCTCTTTCGAGAAGCTTATCCACCTTTATTTTCAATAAGTGGAATCTCTATTTCGAGAAGCTTATCCACCTTTATTTATGATAAGTGTCATCTCTCTTTAGAGAAGCTTATCTACCGTTATGTTCGATAAATGGCATCTATCTTTCGAGAAGCTTATCCACCTTTATTTATGATAAGTGGCATCTCTCTTTAGAGAAGCTTATCCACCTTTATTTTCGATAAGTGGCATCTCTCTTTCGAGAAGCTTATCCACCTTTATTTTCGATAAGTGGCATCTCTCTTTCGAGTAGCTTATCCACCTTTATTTTCGATAAGTGGCATCTCTCTTTCGAGAAGCTTATCTACCTTTATTTTCGATAAGTGGCATCTCTCTTTCGAGAAGCTTATCCACCTTTATTTTCGATAAGCGTAATCTCTCTTTCGAGAAGCTTATCCACCTTTATTTTCAATAAGTGGTATCTCTCTTTCGAGTAGATTAACCAGCTATATTTTCAACAAGTGGCATCTGTCTTTTGAGAAGCTTATCCACCTTTATTTTCAATAAGTGGGATCTCTCTTTTAGGTAGGTTATCCTCCTTTATTTTCGATTAGTGGCATCTGTCTTTCGTAAAGCTTATTCACCTTTATTTTTGATAAGTGGCATCTCTCTTTCGAGAAGCTTATCCACATTTATTTTCAATAAGTGGCATCTCTATTTCGAGAAGCTTATCCACCTTTATTTTCGATAAGTGGCATCTCTCTTTCGAGAAGCTTATCCACCTTTATTTTCGATAAGTGGCATCTCTCTTTCGAGAAGCTTATCCATCTTTATTTTCGATAAGTGGCATCTCTCTTTCGAGTAGCTTATCAACCTTTATTTATGATAAGTGTCATCTCTCTTTAGAGAAGCTTATTTACCGTTATGTTCGATAAATGGCATCTATCTTTCGAGAAGCTTATCCACCTTTATTTATGATAAGTGGCATCTCTCTTTAGAGAAGCTTATCCACCTTTATTTTCGATAAGTGGCATCTCTCTTTCGAGAAGCTTATCCACCTTTATTTTCGATAAGTGGCATCTCTCTTTCGAGTAGCTTATCCACCTTTATTTTCGATAAGTGGCATCTCTCTTTCGAGAAGCTTATCTACCTTTATTTTCGATAAGTGGAATCTCTCTTTCAAGAAGCTTATCCACCTTTATTTTCGATAAGTGGCATCTCTCATTCGAGAAGCTTATCCACCTTTATTTTTGATAATTGGCATCTCACTTTCGAGAAGCTTATCCACCTTTATTTCTAATAAGTGGCATCTCTCTTTCGAGAAGGTTATCCACCTTTATTTTCGATAAGTGGCATCTCTCTTTCGAGAAGCTTATCCACCTTTATTTTCGATAAGTGGCATCTCTCTTTCGAGAAGATTAACCACCTTTATTTTCAAAAAGTGGCATCTCTCTTTCGAGTAGATTAACCACCTTTATTTTCAACAAGTGGCATCTCTCTTTCGAGAAGCTTATCCACCTTTATTTTCGATAAGTGGCATCTCTCTTTTAGGTAGGTTATCCTCCTTTATTTTAGATTAGTGGCATCTGTCTTTCGTAAAGCTTATCCACCTTTATTTTCCATAAGTGGAATCTCTCTTTCGAGAAGCTTACCCACCTTTATTTTCGATAAGTGGCATCTCTCTTTCGAGAAGCTTATCCACCTTTATTTTTTATAATTGGCATCTCACTTTCAAGAAGCTTATCCACCTTTATTTCTGATAAGTGGCGTCTCTCTTTCGAGAAGCTTATCCACCTTTATTTTCGATAAGTGGTATCTCTCTTTCGAGAAGCTTATCCACCTTTATTTTCGATAAGTGGAATATCTCTTTCGAGAAGCTTATCCACCTTTATTTATGATAAGTGTCATCTCTCTTTAGAGAAGCTTATCTACCGTTATTTTCGATAAGTGGCATCTCTCTTTCGAGAAGCTTATCCACCTTTATTTTCAATAAGTGGCATCTCTCTTTCGAGAAGCTTATCCACCTTTATTTATGATAAGTGTCATCTCTCTTTAGAGAAGCTTATCTACCGTTATGTTCGATAAGTGGCATCTATCTTTCGAGAAGCTTATCCACCTTTATTTATGGTAAGTGGCATCTCTCTTTAGAGAAGCTTATCCACCTTTATCTTCGATAAGTGGCATCTCTCTTTCGAGAAGCTTATCCACCTTTATTTATGATAAGTGGCATCTCTCTTTTGAGAAGCTTATCCACCTTTATTTTTGATAAGTGGAATCTCTCATTCGAGAAGCTTATCCACCTTTATTTTCGATAAGTGGAATCTCTCTTTCGAGAAGCTTATCCACCTTTATTTTTTATAATTGGCATCTCACTTTCGAGAAGCTTATCCACCTTTATTTCTGATAAGTGGCATCTCTCTTTCGAGAAGCTTATCCACCTTTATTTTCGATAAGTGGTATCTCTCTTTCGAGAAGCTTATCCACCTTTATTTTCGATAAGTGGAATCTCTCTTTCGAGAAGCTTATCCACCTTTATTTATGATAAGTGTCATCTCTCTTTAGAGAAGCTTATCTACTGTTATTTTCGATAAGTGGCATCTCTCTTTCGAGAAGCTTATCCACCTTTATTTTCGATAAGTGGCATCTCTCTTTCGAGAAGCTTATCCACCTTTATTTATGATAAGTGTCATCTCTCTTTAGAGAAGCTTATCTACCGTTATGTTCGATAAGTGGCATCTATCTTTCGAGAAGCTTATCCACCTTTATTTATGGTAAGTGGCATCTCTCTTTAGAGAAGCTTATCCACCTTTATCTTCGATAAGTGGCATCTCTCTTTCGAGAAGCTTATCCACCTTTATTTATGATAAGTGGCATCTCTCTTTTGAGAAGCTTATCCACCTTTATTTTTGATAAGTGGAATCTCTCTTTCGAGAAGCTTATCCACCTTTATTTATGATAAGTGTCATCTATCTTTAGAGAAGCTTATCTATCGTTATTTTCGATAAGTGGCATCTCTCTTTCGAGAAGCTTATCCACCTTTATTTTCGATAAGTGTCATTTCTCTTTCGAGAATCTTATCCACCTTTATTTATGATAAGTGTCATTTCTCTTTCGAGAATCTTATCCACCTTTATTTATGATAAGTGTCATCTTTCTTTAGATAAGCTTATCTACCGTTATGTTCGATAAGTGGCATCTATCTTTCGAGAAGCTTATCCACCTTTATTTATGATAAGTGGCATCTCTCTTTAGAGAAGCTTATCCACCTTTATTTTCGATAAGTGGCATCTCTCTTTCGAGAAGCTTATCCACCTTTATTTATGATAAGTGTCATCTCTCTATTGAGAAGCTTATCCACCTTTATTTTGATAAGTGGAATCTCTCTTTCGAGAAGCTTATCCACCTTTATTTTCGAAAAGTGGAATCTCTCTTTCGAGAAGCTTATCCACCTTTATTTTCGATAAGTGGCATCTCTCTTTCGTGTAGCTTATCCATCTTTATTTTCGATAAGTGGCATCTCTCTTTCGAGAAGCTTATCCACCTTTATTTTCGATAAGTGGAATCTCTCTTTCGAGAAGCTTATCCACCTTTATTTTCGATAAGTGGCATCTCTCTTTCGAGAAGCTTATCCACCTTTATTTTCGATAAGTGGAACATCTCTTTCGGGAAGCTTATCCACCTTTATTTTCGATAACTGGCATCTCTCTTTCGAGAAGCTTATCCAACTTTATTTTTGATAATTGGCATCTCACTTTCGAGAAGCTTATCCACCTTTATTTCTGATAAGTGGCATCTCTCTTTCGAGAAGCTTATCCACCTTTATTTTCGATAAGTGGCATCTCTCTTTCGAGAAGCTTATCCACCTTTATTTTCGATAAGCGGAATCTCTCTTTCGAGAAGCTTATCCACCTTTATTTTCAATAAGTGGTATATCTCTTTCGAGTAGATTAACCACCTATATTTTCAACAAGTGGCATTTGTCTTTTGAGAAGCTTATCCACCTTTATTTTCAATAAGTGGGATCTCTCTTTTAGGTAGGTTATCCTCCTTTATTTTCGATTAGTGGCATCTGTCTTTCGTAAAGCTTATTCACCTTTATTTTTGATAAGTGGCATCTCTCTTTCGAGAAGCTTATCCACATTTATTTTCAATAAGTGGCATCTCTCTTTCGAGAAGCTTATCCACCTTTATTTTCGATAAGTGGCATCTCTCTTTCGAGAAGCTTATCCACCTTTATTTTCGATAAGTGGCATATCTCTTTCGAGAAGCTTATCCATCTTTATTTTCGATAAGTGGCATCTCTCTTTCGAGAAGCTTATCCACCTTTATTTATGATAAGTGTCATCTCTCTTTAGAGAAGCTTATCTACCGTTATGTTCGATAAATGGCATCTATCTTTCGAGAAGCTTATCCACCTTTATTTATGATAAGTGGCATCTCTCTTTAGAGAAGCTTATCCACCTTTATTTTCGATAAGTGGCATCTCTCTTTCGAGAAGCTTATCCACCTTTATTTTCGATAAGTGGCATCTCTCTTTCGAGTAGCTTATCCACCTTTATTTTCGATAAGTGGCATCTCTCTTTCGAGAAGCTTATCTACCTTTATTTTCGATAAGTGGCATCTCTCTTTCCAGAAGCTTATCCACCTTTATTTTCGATAAGTGGCATCTCTCATTCGAGAAGCTTATCCACCTTTATTTTCGATAAGTGGCATCTCACTTTCGAGAAGCTTATCCACCTTTATTTCTAATAATTGGCATCTCTCTTTCGAGAAGCTTATCCACCTTTATTTTCGATAAGTGGCATCTCTCTTTTGAGAAGCTTATCCACCTTTATTTTCGATAAGTGGCATCTCTCTTTCGAGAAGCTTATCCACCTTTATTTTCGATAAGTGGCATCTCTCTTTCGAGAAGATTATCCACCTTTATTTTCAAAAAGTGGCATCTCTCTTTCGAGTAGATTAACCACCTTTATTTTCAACAAGTGGCATCTCTCTTTCGAGAAGCTTATCCACCTTTATTTTCGATAAGTGGCATCTCTCTTTTAGGTAGGTTATCCTCCTTTATTTTCGATTAGTGGCATCTGTCTTTCGTAAAGCTTATCCACCTTTATTTTCGATAAGTGGAATCTCTCTTTCGAGAAGCTTACCCACCTTTATTTTCGATAAGTGGCATCTCTCTTTCGAGAAGCTTATCCACCTTTATTTTTTATAATTGGCATCTCACTTTCAAGAAGCTTATCCACCTTTATGTCTGATAAGTGGCGTCTCTCTTTCGAGAAGCTTATCCACCTTTATTTTCGATAAGTGGTATCTCTCTTTCAAGAAGCTTATCCACCTTTATTTTCGATAAGTGGAATCTCTCTTTCGAGAAGCTTATCCACCTTTATTTATGATAAGTGTCATCTCTCTTTAGAGAAGCTTATCTACCGTTATTTTCGATAAGTGGCATCTCTCTTTCGAGAAGCTTATCCACCTTTATTTTCGATAAGTGGCATCTCTCTTTCGAGAAGCTTATCCACCTTTATTTATGATAAGTGTCATCTCTCTTTAGAGAAGCTTATCTACCGTTATGTTCGATAAGTGGCATCTATCTTTCGAGAAGCTTATCCACCTTTATTTATGGTAAGTGGCATCTCTCTTTAGAGAAGCTTATCCACCTTTATCTTCGATAAGTGGCATCTCTCTTTCGAGAAGCTTATCCACCTTTATTTATGATAAGTGGCATCTCTCTTTTGAGAAGCTTATCCACCTTTATTTTTGATAAGTGGAATCTCTCTTTCGACAAGCTTATCCA
Source organism: Lathyrus sativus (assembly GCA_963859935.3). Classification (NCBI taxonomy): domain Eukaryota; kingdom Viridiplantae; phylum Streptophyta; class Magnoliopsida; order Fabales; family Fabaceae; genus Lathyrus; species Lathyrus sativus. Next base: position 452,095,739 of record OZ012735.1, read on the forward strand.
CCTTTATTTTCGATAAGTGGAATCTCTCTTTCGAGAAGCTTATCCACCTTTATTTTTTATAATTGGCATCTCACTTTCGAGAAGCTTATCCACCTTTATTTCTGATAAGTGGCATCTCTCTTTCGAGAAGCTTATCCACCTTTATTTTCGATAAGTGGTATCTCTCTTTCGAGAAGCTTATCCACCTTTATTTTCGATAAGTGGAATCTCTCTTTCGAGAAGCTTATCCACCTTTATTTATGATAAGTGTCATCTCTCTTTAGAGAAGCTTATCTACTGTTATTTTCGATAAGTGGCATCTCTCTTTCGAGAAGCTTATCCACCTTTATTTTCGATAAGTGGCATCTCTCTTTCGAGAAGTTTATCCACCTTTATTTATGATAAGTGTCATCTCTCTTTAGAGAAGCTTATCTACCGTTATGTTCGATAAGTGGCATCTATCTTTCGAGAAGCTTATCCACCTTTATTTATGGTAAGTGGCATCTCTCTTTAGAGAAGCTTATCCACCTTTATTTTCGATAAGTGGCATCTCTCTTTCGAGAAGATTATCCACCTTTATTTTCAAAAAGTGGCATCTCTCTTTCGAGTAGATTAACCACCTTTATTTTCAACAAGTGGCATCTCTCTTTCGAGAAGCTTATCCACCTTTATTTTCGATAAGTGGCATCTCTCTTTTAGGTAGGTTATCCTCCTTTATTTTCGATTAGTGGCATCTGTCTTTCGTAAAGCTTATCCACCTTTATTTTCGATAAGTTGAATCTCTCTTTCGAGAAGCTTACCCACCTTTATTTTCGATAAGTGGCATCTCCCTTTCGAGAAGCTTATCCACCTTTATTTTTTATAATTGGCATCTCACTTTCAAGAAGCTTATCCACCTTTATGTCTGATAAGTGGCGTCTCTCTTTCGAGAAGCTTATCCACCTTTATTTTCGATAAGTGGTATCTCTCTTTCAAGAAGCTTATCCACCTTTATTTTCGATAAGTGGCATCTCTCTTTCGAGAAGCTTATCCAACTTTATTTATGATAAGTGTCATCTCTCTTTAGAGAAGCTTATCTACCGTTATTTTCGATAAGTGGCATCTCTCTTTCGAGAAGCTTATCCACCTTTATTTTCGATAAGTGGCATCTCTCTTTCGAGAAGCTTATCCACCTTTATTTATGATAAGTGTCATCTCTCTTTAGAGAAGCTTATCTACCGTTATGTTCGATAAGTGGCATCTATCTTTCGAGAAGCTTATCCACCTTTATTTATGGTAAGTGGCATCTCTCTTTAGAGAAGCTTATCCACCTTTATCTTCGATAAGTGGCATCTCTCTTTCGAGAAGCTTATCCACCTTTATTTATGATAAGTGGCATCTCTCTTTTGAGAAGCTTATCCACCTTTATTTTTGATAAGTGGAATCTCTCTTTCGAGAAGCTTATCCACCTTTATTTTCGATAAGTGGAATCTCTCTTTCGAGAAGCTTATCCACCTTTATTTTTTATAATTGGCATCTCACTTTCGAGAAGCTTATCCACCTTTATTTCTGATAAGTGGCATCTCTCTTTCGAGAAGCTTATCCACCTTTATTTTCGATAAGTGGTATCTCTCTTTCGAGAAACTTATCCACCTTTATTTTCGATAAGTGGAATCTCTCTTTCGAGAAGCTTATCCACCTTTATTTATGATAAGTGTCATCTCTCTTTAGAGAAGCTTATCTACTGTTATTTTCGATAAGTGGCATCTCTCTTTCGAGAAGCTTATCCACCTTTATTTTCGATAAGTGGCATCTCTCTTTCGAGAAGCTTATCCACCTTTATTTATGATAAGTGTCATCTCTCTTTAGAGAAGCTTATCTACCGTTATGTTCGATAAGTGGCATCTATCTTTCGAGAAGCTTATCCACCTTTATTTATGGTAAGTGGCATCTCTCTTTAGAGAAGCTTATCCACCTTTATCTTCGATAAGTGGCATCTCTCTTTCGAGAAGCTTATCCACCTTTATTTATGATAAGTGGCATCTCTCTTTTGAGAAGCTTATCCACCTTTATTTTTGATAAGTGGAATCTCTCTTTCGAGAAGCTTATCCACCTTTATTTATGATAAGTGGAATCTATCTTTAGAGAAGCTTATCTATCGTTATTTTCGATAAGTGGCATCTCTCTTTCGAGAAGCTTATCCACCTTTATTTTCGATAAGTGGCATCTCTCTTTCGAGAAGCTTATCCACCTTTATTTATGATAAGTGTCATCTCTCTTTAGATAAGCTTATCTACCGTTATGTTCGATAAGTGGCATCTATCTTTCGAGAAGCTTATCCGCCTTTATTTATGATGAGTGGCATCTCTCTTTAGAGAAGCTTATCCACCTTTATTTTCGATAAGTGGCATCTCTCTTTCGAGAAGCTTATCCACCTTTATTTATGATAAGTGTCATCTCTCTTTTGAGAAGCTTATCCACCTTTATTTTGATAAGTGGAATCTCTCTTTCGAGAAGCTTATCCACCTTTATTTTCGAAAAGTGGAATCTCTCTTTCGAGAAGCTTATCCACCTTTATTTTCGATAAGTGGCATCCCTCTTTCGTGTAGTTTATCCATCTTTATTTTCGATAAGTGGCATCTCTCTTTCGAGAAGCTTATCCACCTTTATTTTCGATAAGTGGAATCTCTCTTTCGAGAAGCTTATCCACCTTTATTTTCAATAAGTGGCATCTCTCTTTCGAGAAGCTTATCCACCTTTATTTTCAATAAGTGGCATCTCTCTTTCGAGAAGCTTATCCACCTTTATTTTCGATAAGTGGAACATCTCTTTCGGGAAGCTTATCCATCTTTACTTTTGATAACTGGCATCTCTCTTTCGAGAAGCTTATCCAACTTTATTTTTGATAATTGGCATCTCTCTTTCGAGAAGCTTATCCACCTTTATTTTCGATAAGTGGAATCTCTCTTTCGAGAAGCTTATCCACCTTTATTTATGATAAGTGTCATCTCTCTTTAGAGAAGCTTATCTACTGTTATTTTCGATAAGTGGCATCTCTCTTTCGAGAAGCTTATCCACCTTTATTTTCGATAAGTGGCATCTCTCTTTCGAGAAGTTTATCCACCTTTATTTATGATAAGTGTCATCTCTCTTTAGAGAAGCTTATCTACCGTTATGTTCGATAAGTGGCATCTATCTTTCGAGAAGCTTATCCACCTTTATTTATGGTAAGTGGCATCTCTCTTTAGAGAAGCTTATCCACCTTTATTTTCGATAAGTGGCATCTCTCTTTCGAGTAGATTAACCACCTTTATTTTCAACAAGTGGCATCTCTCTTTCGAGAAGCTTATCCACCTTTATTTTCGATAAGTGGCATCTCTCTTTTAGGTAGGTTATCCTCCTTTATTTTCGATTAGTGGCATCTGTCTTTCGTAAAGCTTATCCACCTTTATTTTCGATAAGTGGAATCTCTCTTTCGAGAAGCTTACCCACCTTTATTTTCGATAAGTGGCATCTCTCTTTCGAGAAGCTTATCCACCTTTATTTTTTATAATTGGCATCTCACTTTCAAGAAGCTTATCCACCTTTATGTCTGATAAGTGGCGTCTCTCTTTCGAGAAGCTTATCCACCTTTATTTTCGATAAGTGGTATCTCTCTTTCAAGAAGCTTATCCACCTTTATTTTCGATAAGTGGAATCTCTCTTTCGAGAAGCTTATCCACCTTTATTTATGATAAGTGTCATCTCTCTTTAGAGAAGCTTATCTACCGTTATTTTCGATAAGTGGCATCTCTCTTTCGAGAAGCTTATCCACCTTTATTTTCGATAAGTGGCATCTCTCTTTCGAGAAGCTTATCCACCTTTATTTATGATAAGTGTCATCTCTCTTTAGAGAAGCTTATCTACCGTTATGTTCGATAAGTGGCATCTATCTTTCGAGAAGCTTATCCACCTTTATTTATGGTAAGTGGCATCTCTCTTTAGAGAAGCTTATCAACCTTTATCTTCGATAAGTGGCATCTCTCTTTCGAGAAGCTTATCCACCTTTATTTATGATAAGTGGCATCTCTCTTTTGAGAAGCTTATCCACCTTTATTTTTGATAAGTGGAATCTCTCTTTCGAGAAGCTTATCCACCTTTATTTTCGATAAGTGGAATCTCTCTTTCGAGAAGCTTATCCACCTTTATTTTTTATAATTGGCATCTCACTTTCGAGAAGCTTATCCACCTTTATTTCTGATAAGTGGCATCTCTCTTTCGAGAAGCTTATCCACCTTTATTTTCGATAAGTGGTATCTCTCTTTCGAGAAGCTTATCCACCTTTATTTTCGATAAGTGGCATCTCTCTTTTGAGAAGCTTATCCACCTTTATTTTTGATAAGTGGAATCTCTCTTTCGAGAAGCTTATCCACCTTTATTTTCGATAAGTGGAATCTCTCTTTCGAGAAGCTTATCCACCTTTATTTTTTATAATTGGCATCTCACTTTCGAGAAGCTTATCCACCTTTATTTCTGATAAGTGGCATCTCTCTTTCGAGAAGCTTATCCACCTTTATTTTCGATAAGTGGTATCTCTCTTTCGAGAAGCTTATCCACCTTTATTTTCGATAAGTGGAATCTCTCTTTCGAGAAGCTTATCCAACTTTATTTATGATAAGTGTCATCTCTCTTTAGAGAAGCTTATCTACCGTTATTTTCGATAAGTGGCATCTCTCTTTCGAGAAGCTTATCCACCTTTATTTTCGATAAGTGGCATCTCTCTTTCGAGAAGCTTATCCACCTTTATTTATGATAAGTGTCATCTCTCTTTAGAGAAGCTTATCTACCGTTATGTTCGATAAGTGGCATCTATCTTTCGAGAAGCTTATCCACCTTTATTTATGGTAAGTGGCATCTCTCTTTAGAGAAGCTTATCCACCTTTATCTTCGATAAGTGGCATCTCTCTTTCGAGAAGCTTATCCACCTTTATTTATGATAAGTGGCATCTCTCTTTTGAGAAGCTTATCCACCTTTATTTTTGATAAGTGGAATCTCTCTTTCGAGAAGCTTATCCACCTTTATTTTCGATAAGTGGAATCTCTCTTTCGAGAAGCTTATCCACCTTTATTTTTTATAATTGGCATCTCACTTTCGAGAAGCTTATCCACCTTTATTTTCGATAAGTGGTATCTCTCTTTCGAGAAGCTTATCCACCTTTATTTTCGATAAGTGGAATCTCTCTTTCGAGAAGCTTATCCACCTTTATTTATGATAAGTGTCATCTCTCTTTAGAGAAGCTTATCTACTGTTATTTTCGATAAGTGGCATCTCTCTTTCGAGAAGCTTATCCACCTTTATTTTCGATAAGTGGCATCTCTCTTTCGAGAAGCTTATCCACCTTTATTTATGATAAGTGTCATCTCTCTTTAGAGAAGCTTATCTACCGTTATGTTCGATAAGTGGCATCTATCTTTCGAGAAGCTTATCCACCTTTATTTATGGTAAGTGGCATCTCTCTTTAGAGAAGCTTATCCACCTTTATCTTCGATAAGTGGCATCTCTCTTTCGAGAAGCTTATCCACCTTTATTTATGATAAGTGGCATCTCTCTTTTGAGAAGCTTATCCACCTTTATTTTTGATAAGTGGAATCTCTCTTTCGAGAAGCTTATCCACCTTTATTTATGATAAGTGGAATCTATCTTTAGAGAAGCTTATCTATCGTTATTTTCGATAAGTGGCATCTCTCTTTCGAGAAGCTTATCCACCATTATTTTCGATAAGTGGCATCTCTCTTTCGAGAAGCTTATCCACCTTTATTTATGATAAGTGTCATCTCTCTTTAGATAAGCTTATCTACCGTTATGTTCGATAAGTGGCATCTATCTTTCGAGAAGCTTATCCGCCTTTATTTATGATGAGTGGCATCTCTCTTTAGAGAAGCTTATCCACCTTTATTTTCGATAAGTGGCATCTCTCTTTCGAGAAGCTTATCCACCTTTATTTATGATAAGTGTCATCTCTCTTTTGAGAAGCTTATCCACCTTTATTTTGATAAGTGGAATCTCTCTTTCGAGAAGCTTATCCACCTTTATTTTCGAAAAGTGGAATCTCTCTTTCGAGAAGCTTATCCACCTTTATTTTCGATAAGTGGCATCCCTCTTTCGTGTAGTTTATCCATCTTTATTTTCGATAAGTGGCATCTCTCTTTCGAGAAGCTTATCCACCTTTATTTTCGATAAGTGGAATCTCTCTTTCGAGAAGCTTATCCACCTTTATTTTCAATAAGTGGCATCTCTCTTTCGAGAAGCTTATCCACCTTTATTTTCGATAAGTGGAACATCTCTTTCGGGAAGCTTATCCATCTTTATTTTTGATAACTGGCATCTCTCTTTCGAGAAGCTTATCCAACTTTATTTTTGATAATTGGCATCTCTCTTTCGAGAAGCTTATCCACCTTTATTTTCGATAAGTGGAATCTCTCTTTCGAGAAGCTTATCCACCTTTATTTATGATAAGTGTCATCTCTCTTTAGAGAAGCTTATCTACTGTTATTTTCGATAAGTGGCATCTCTCTTTCGAGAAGCTTATCCACCTTTATTTTCGATAAGTGGCATCTCTCTTTCGAGAAGTTTATCCACCTTTATTTATGATAAGTGTCATCTCTCTTTAGAGAAGCTTATCTACCGTTATGTTCGATAAGTGGCATCTGTAACGCCCCATATTACTTTTAGGATTACCGACTGACCCCACAAACCAACACGGGTCTTTTCAGCATGCTTTGTCCTCAATCACACGCTTTCCGGGAAACTTCCCAGAAGGTCACCCATCCTAGAATTGCTCCAAGTCAAGCACGCTTAACTGTGGAGTTCTTATGAACGGGCTACCGAAAAGAAGATGCATCTTGTTGGTATAGGTAGTACCAATTAATCCTTATAAGCCTTCATTCAACCATGCAGTCCCATACCTGCATAGCCTCAGGATCCCTCTCATTCGGATGTGAATTCGGTTTTCCCCTAGAAGCTGCTAGGAGTGTCCCATTGTCATGCCTCATGACACCGACAACCACTCCCTCGCCCACGGGTGTTACATGTAACCATCGTCCTCTTTCACCTCAGGTGTTACATGCCCACCAGCTTCCGCTTGGTTCGTCCCCGAACCACATCGTACTGGGAGAGGTATGGCTCTGATACCATTTGTAATGCCCCATATTGCTTTCAGGATTACCGACTGACCCCACAAACCAACACGGGTCTTTTCAGCATGCTTTTTCCTCACTCACATGCTTTCTGGAAAACTTCCCAGAAGGTCACCCATCCCAGAATTGCTCCAAGTCAAGCACGCTTAACTGTGGAGTTCTTATGAACGGGCTACCGAAAAGAAGATGCATCTTGTTGGTATAGGTAGTACCAATTAATCCTTATAAGCCTTCATTCAACCATGTAGTCCCATACCTGCATAGCCTCAGGATCCCTCTCATTCGGATGTGAATTCGGTTTTCCCCTAGAAGCTGCTAGGAGTGTCCCATTGTCATGCCTCATGACACCGACAACCACTCCCTCGCCCACGGGTGTTACATGTAACCACCGTCCTCTTTCACCTCAGGTGTTACAGCATCTATCTTTCGAGAAGCTTATCCACCTTTATTTATGGTAAGTGGCATCTCTCTTTAGAGAAGCTTATCCACCTTTATTTTCGATAAGTGGCATCTCTCTTTCGAGTAGATTAACCACCTTTATTTTCAACAAGTGGCATCTCTCTTTCGAGAAGCTTATCCACCTTTATTTTCGATAAGTGGCATCTCTCTTTTAGGTAGGTTATCCTCCTTTATTTTCGATTAGTGGCATCTGTCTTTCGTAAAGCTTATCCACCTTTATTTTCGATAAGTGGAATCTCTCTTTCGAGAAGCTTACCCACCTTTATTTTCGATAAGTGGCATCTCTCTTTCGAGAAGCTTATCCACCTTTATTTTTTATAATTGGCATCTCACTTTCAAGAAGCTTATCCACCTTTATGTCTGATAAGTGGCGTCTCTCTTTCGAGAAGCTTATCCACCTTTATTTTCGATAAGTGGTATCTCTCTTTCAAGAAGCTTATCCACCTTTATTTTCGATAAGTGGAATCTCTCTTTCGAGAAGCTTATCCACCTTTATTTATGATAAGTGTCATCTCTCTTTAGAGAAGCTTATCTACCGTTATTTTCGATAAGTGGCATCTCTCTTTCGAGAAGCTTATCCACCTTTATTTTCGATAAGTGGCATCTCTCTTTCGAGAAGCTTATCCACCTTTATTTATGATAAGTGTCATCTCTCTTTAGAGAAGCTTATCTACCGTTATGTTCGATAAGTGGCATCTATCTTTCGAGAAGCTTATCCACCTTTATTTATGGTAAGTGGCATCTCTCTTTAGAGAAGCTTATCAACCTTTATCTTCGATAAGTGGCATCTCTCTTTCGAGAAGCTTATCCACCTTTATTTATGATAAGTGGCATCTCTCTTTTGAGAAGCTTATCCACCTTTATTTTTGATAAGTGGAATCTCTCTTTCGAGAAGCTTATCCACCTTTATTTTCGATAAGTGGAATCTCTCTTTCGAGAAGCTTATCCACCTTTATTTTTTATAATTGGCATCTCACTTTCGAGAAGCTTATCCACCTTTATTTCTGATAAGTGGCATCTCTCTTTCGAGAAGCTTATCCACCTTTATTTTCGATAAGTGGTATCTCTCTTTCGAGAAGCTTATCCACCTTTATTTTCGATAAGTGGAATCTCTCTTTCGAGAAGCTTATCCACCTTTATTTATGATAAGTGTCATCTCTCTTTAGAGAAGCTTATCTACTGTTATTTTCGATAAGTGGCATCTCTCTTTCGAGAAGCTTATCCACCTTTATTTTCGATAAGTGGCATCTCTCTTTCGAGAAGCTTATCCACCTTTATTTATGATAAGTGTCATCTCTCTTTAGAGAAGCTTATCTACCGTTATGTTCGATAAGTGGCATCTATCTTTCGAGAAGCTTATCCACCTTTATTTATGGTAAGTGGCATCTCTCTTTAGAGAAGCTTATCCACCTTTATCTTCGATAAGTGGCATCTCTCTTTCGAGAAGCTTATCCACCTTTATTTATGATAAGTGGCATCTCTCTTTTGAGAAGCTTATCCACCTTTATTTTTGATAAGTGGAATCTCTCTTTCGAGAAGCTTATCCACCTTTATTTATGATAAGTGGAATGTATCTTTAGAGAAGCTTATCTATCGTTATTTTCGATAAGTGGCATCTCTCTTTCGAGAAGCTTATCCACCTTTATTTTCGATAAGTGGCATCTCTCTTTCGAGAAGCTTATCCACCTTTATTTATGATAAGTGTCATCTCTCTTTAGATAAGCTTATCTACCGTTATGTTCGATAAGTGGCATCTATCTTTCGAGAAGCTTATCCGCCTTTATTTATGATGAGTGGCATCTCTCTTTAGAGAAGCTTATCCACCTTTATTTTCGAAAAGTGGCATCTCTCTTTCGAGAAGCTTATCCACCTTTATTTTCGATAAGTGGAATCTCTCTTTCGAGAAGCTTATCCACCTTTATTTTCAATAAGTGGCATCTCTCTTTCGAGAAGCTTATCCACCTTTATTTTCGATAAGTGGAACATCTCTTTCGAGAAGCTTATCCACCTTTATTTCTGATAAGTGGCATCTCTCTTTCGAGAAGCTTATCCACCTTTATTTTCGATAAGTGGCATCTCTCTTTCGAGAAGCTTATCCACCTTTATTTTCGATAAGCGGAATCTCTCTTTCGAGAAGCTTATCCACCTTTATTTTCAATAAGTGGTATCTCTCTTTCGAGTAGATTAACCACCTATATTTTCAACAAGTGGCATCTATCTTTTGAGAAGCTTATCCACCTTTATTTTCAATAAGTGGGATCTCTCTTTTAGGTAGGTTATCCTCCTTTATTTTCGATTAGTGGCATCTGTCTTTCGAGAAGCTTATCCACCTTTATTTTTTATAATTGGCATCTCACTTTCAAGAAGCTTATCCACCTTTATTTCTAATAAGTGGCATCTCTCTTTCGAGAAGCTTATCCACCTTTATTTTCGATAAGTGGCATCTCTCTTTCGAGAAGCTTATCCACCTTTATTTTCGATAAGTGGAATCTCTCTTTCGAGAAGCTTATCCACCTTTATTTTCAATAAGTGGCATCGCTCTTTCGAGTAGATTAACCACCTTTATTTTCAATAAGTGGCATCTGTCTTTTGAGAAGCTTATCCACCTTTATTTTCGATAAGTGGCATCTATCTTTCGAGAAGCTTATCCACCTTTATTTATGGTAAGTGGCATCTCTCTTTAGAGAAGCTTATCCACCTTTATCTTCGATAAGTGGCATCTCTCTTTCGAGAAGCTTATCCACCTTTATTTATGATAAGTGGCATCTCTCTTTTGAGAAGCTTATCCACCTTTATTTTTGATAAGTGGAATCTCTCTTTCGAGAAGCTTATCCACCTTTATTTTCGATAAGTGGTATCTCTCTTTCGAGAAGCTTATCCACCTTTATTTTCGATAAGTGGAATCTCTCTTTCGAGAAGCTTATCCACCTTTATTTATGATAAGTGTCATCTCTCTTTAGAGAAGCTTATCTACTGTTATTTTCGATAAGTGGCATCTCTCTTTCGAGAAGCTTATCCACCTTTATTTTCGATAAGTGGCATCTCTCTTTCGAGAAGCTTATCCACCTTTATTTATGATACGTGTCATCTCTCTTTAGAGAAGCTTATCTACCGTTATGTTCGATAAGTGGCATCTATCTTTCGAGAAGCTTATCCACCTTTATTTATGGTAAGTGGCATCTCTCTTTAGAGAAGCTTATCCACCTTTATCTTCGATAAGTGGCATCTCTCTTTCGAGAAGCTTATCCACCTTTATTTATGATAAGTGGCATCTCTCTTTTGAGAAGCTTATCCACCTTTATTTTTGATAAGTGGAATCTCTCTTTCGAGAAGCTTATCCACCTTTATTTTCGATAAGTGGAATCTCTCTTTCGAGAAGCTTATCCACCTTTATTTCTGATAAGTGGCATCTCTCTTTCGAGAAGCTTATCCACCTTTATTTTCGATAAGTGGCATCTCTCTTTCGAGAAGCTTATCCATCTTTATTTTCGATAAGTGGCATCTCTCTTTCGAGAAGATTATCCACCTTTATTTTCAAAAAGTGGCATCTCTCATTCGAGTAGATTAACCACCTTTATTTTCAACAAGTGGCATCTCTCTTTCGAGAAGCTTATCCACCTTTATTTTCGATAAGTGGCATCTCTCTTTTAGGTAGGTTATCCTCCTTTATTTTCGATTAGTGGCATCTGTCTTTCGTAAAGCTTATCCACCTTTATTTTCGATAAGTGGAATCTCTCTTTCGAGAAGCTTACCCACCTTTATTTTCGATAAGTGGCATCTCTCTTTCGAGAAGCTTATCCACCTTTATTTTTTATAATTGGCATCTCACATTCAAGAAGCTTATCCACCTTTATTTCTTATAAGTGGCGTCTCTGTTTCGAGAAGCTTATCCACCTTTATTTTCGATAAGTGGTATCTCTCTTTCGAGAAGCTTATCCACCTTTATTTTGGATAAGTAGAATCTCTCTTTCGAGAAGCTTATCCACCTTTATTTATGATAAGTGTCATCTCTCTTTAGAGAAGCTTATCTACCGTTATTTTCGATAAGTGGCATCTCTCTTTCGAGAAGCTTATCCACCTTTATTTTCGATAAGTGGCATCTCTCTTTCGAGAAGCTTATCCACCTTTATTTATGATAAGTGTCATCTTTCTTTAGAGAAGCTTATCTACCGTTATGTTCGATAAGTGGCATCTATCTTTCGAGAAGCTTATCCACCTTTATTTATGATAAGTGGCATCTCTCTTTAGAGAAGCTTATCCACCTTTATTTTCGATAAGTGGAATCTCTCTTTCGAGAAGCTTATCCACCCTTATTTATGATAAGTGGCATCTCTCTTTCGAGAAGCTTATCCACCTTTATTTTCGATAAGTGGAATCTCTCTTTCAAGAAGCTTACCCACCTTTATTTTCGATAAGTGGCATCTCTCTTTCGAGAAGCTTATCCACCTTTATTTTTTATAATTGGCATCTCACTTTCGAGAAGCTTATCCACCTTTATTTCTGATAAGTGGCATCTCTCTTTCGAGAAGCTAATCCACCTTTATTTTCGATAAGTGGTATCTCTCTTTCGAGAAGCTTATCCACCTTTATTTTCGATAAGTGGAATCTCTCTTTCGAGAAGCTTATCCACCTTTATTTATGATAAGTGTCATCTCTCTTTAGAGAAGCTTATCTACCGTTATTTTCGATAAGTGGCATCTCTCTTTCGAGAAGCTTATCCACCTTTATTTTCGATAAGTGGCATCTCTCTTTCGAGAAGCTTATCCACCTTTATTTATGATAAGTGTCATCTCTCTTTAGAGAAGCTTATCTACCGTTATGTTCGATAAGTGGCATCTATCTTTCGAGAAGCTTATCCACCTTTATTTATGGTAAGTGGCATCTCTCTTTAGAGAAGCTTATCCACCTTTATCTTCGATAAGTGGCATCTCTCTTTCGAGAAGCTTATCCACCTTTATTTATGATAAGTGGCATCTCTCTTTTGAGAAGCTTATCCACCTTTATTTTTGATAAGTGGAATCTCTCTTTCGAGAAGCTTATCCACCTTTATTTTCGATAAGTGGAATCTCTCTTTCGAGAAGCTTATCCACCTTTATTTCTGATAAGTGGCATCTCTCTTTCGAGAAGCTTATCCACCTTTATTTTCGATAAGTGGCATCTCTCTTTCGAGAAGCTTATCCATCTTTATTTTCGATAAGTGGCATCTCTCTTTCGAGAAGATTATCCACCTTTATTTTCAAAAAGTGGCATCTCTCATTCGAGTAGATTAACCACCTTTATTTTCAACAAGTGGCATCTCTCTTTTGAGAAGCTTATCCACCTTTATTTTCGATAAGTGGCATCTCTCTTTTAGGTAGGTTATCCTCCTTTATTTTCGATTAGTGGCATCTGTCTTTCGTAAAGCTTATCCACCTTTATTTTCGATAAGTGGAATCTCTCTTTCGAGAAGCTTACCCACCTTTATTTTCGATAAGTGGCATCTCTCTTTCGAGAAGCTTATCCACCTTTATTTTTTATAATTGGCATCTCACATTCAAGAAGCTTATCCACCTTTATTTCTTATAAGTGGCGTCTCTGTTTCGAGAAGCTTATCCACCTTTATTTTCGATAAGTGGTATCTCTCTTTCGAGAAGCTTATCCACCTTTATTTTGGATAAGTAGAATCTCTCTTTCGAGAAGCTTATCCACCTTTATTTATGATAAGTGTCATCTCTCTTTAGAGAAGCTTATCTACCGTTATTTTCGATAAGTGGCATCTCTCTTTCGAGAAGCTTATCCACCTTTATTTTCGATAAGTGGCATCTCTCTTTCGAGAAGCTTATCCACCTTTATTTATGATAAGTGTCATCTTTCTTTAGAGAAGCTTATCTACCGTTATGTTCGATAAGTGGCATCTATCTTTCGAGAAGCTTATCCACCTTTATTTATGATAAGTGGCATCTCTCTTTAGAGAAGCTTATCCACCTTTATTTTCGATAAGTGGAATCTCTCTTTCGAGAAGCTTATCCACCCTTATTTATGATAAGTGGCATCTCTCTTTCGAGAAGCTTATCCACCTTTATTTTCGATAAGTGGAATCTCTCTTTCAAGAAGCTTACCCACCTTTATTTTCGATAAGTGGCATCTCTCTTTCGAGAAGCTTATCCACCTTTATTTTTTATAATTGGCATCTCACTTTCGAGAAGCTTATCCACCTTTATTTCTGATAAGTGGCATCTCTCTTTCGAGAAGCTTATCCACCTTTATTTTCGATAAGTGGTATCTCTCTTTCGAGAAGCTTATCCACCTTTATTTTCGATAAGTGGAATCTCTCTTTCGAGAAGCTTATCCACCTTTATTTATGATAAGTGTCATCTCTCTTTAGAGAAGCTTATCTACCGTTATTTTCGATAAGTGGCATCTCTCTTTCGAGAAGCTTATCCACCTTTATTTTCGATAAGTGGCATCTCTCTTTCGAGAAGCTTATCCACCTTTATTTATGATAAGTGTCATCTCTCTTTAGAGAAGCTTATCTACCGTTATGTTCGATAAGTGGCATCTATCTTTCGAGAAGCTTATCCACCTTTATTTATGGTAAGTGGCATCTCTCTTTAGAGAAGCTTATCCACCTTTATCTTCGATAAGTGGCATCTCTCTTTCGAGAAGCTTATCCACCTTTATTTATGATAAGTGGCATCTCTCTTTTGAGAAGCTTATCCACCTTTATTTTTGATAAGTGGAATCTCTCTTTCGAGAAGCTTATCCACCTTTATTTTCGATAAGTGGAATCTCTCTTTCGAGAAGCTTATCCACCTTTATTTTCGATAAGTGGCATCTCTCTTTCGAGAAGCTTATCCACCTTTATTTTCGATAAGTGGCATCTCTCTTTCGAGAAGCTTATCCATCTTTATTTTCGATAAGTGGCATCTCTCTTTCGAGAAGCTTATCCACCTTTATTTATGATAAGTGTCATCTCTCTTTAGAGAAGCTTATCTACCGTTATGTTCGATAAATGGCATCTATCTTTCGAGAAGCTTATCCACCTTTATTTATGATAAGTGGCATCTCTCTTTAGAGAAGCTTATCCACCTTTATTTTCGATAAGTGGCATCTCTCTTTCGAGAAGCTTATCCACCTTTATTTTCGATAAGTGGCATCTCTCTTTCGAGTAGCTTATCCACCTTTATTTTCGATAAGTGGCATCTCTCTTTCGAGAAGCTTATCCACCTTTATTTTCGATAAGTGGAATCTCTCTTTCAAGAAGCTTATCCACCTTTATTTTCGATAAGTGGCATCTCTCATTCGAGAAGCTTATCCACCTTTATTTTTGATAATTGGCATCTCACTTTCGAGAAGCTTATCCACCTTTATTTCTAATAAGTGGCATCTCTCTTTCGAGAAGCTTATCCACCTTTATTTTCGATAAGTGGCATCTCTCTTTCGAGAAGCTTATCCACCTTTATTTTCGATAAGTGGCATCTCTCTTTCGAGAAGATTATCCACCTTTATTTTCAAAAAGTGGCATATCTCTTTCGAGTAGATTAACCACCTTTATTTTCAACAAGTGGCATCTCTCTTTCGAGAAGCTTATCCACCTTTATTTTCGATAAGTGGCATCTCTCTTTTAGGTAGGTTATCCTCCTTTATTTTCGATTAGTGGCATCTGTCTTTCGTAAAGCTTGTCCACCTTTATTTTCGATAAGTGGAATCTATCTTTCGAGAAGCTTACCCACCTTTATTTTCGATAAGTGGCATCTCTCTTTCGAGAAGCTTATCCACCTTTATTTTTTATAATTGGCATCTCACTTTCGAGAAGCTTATCCACCTTTATTTCGGATAAGAGGCATCTCTCTTTCGAGAAGCTTATCCACCTTTATTTTCGATAAGTGGTATCTCTCTTTCGAGAAGCTTATCCACCTTTATTTTCGATAAGTGGAATCTCTTTTTCGAGAAGCTTATCCACCTTTATTTATGATAAGTGTCATCTCTCTTTAGAGGAGCTTATCTACCGTTATTTTCGATAAGTGGCATCTCTCTTTCGAGAAGCTTATCCACCTTTATTTTCGATAAGTGGCATCTCTCTTTCGAGAAGATTATCCACCTTTATTTTCAAAAAGTGGCATATCTCTTTCGAGTAGATTAACCACCTTTATTTTCAACAAGTGGCATCTCTCTTTCGAGAAGCTTATCCACCTTTATTTTCGATAAGTGGCATCTCTCTTTTAGGTAGGTTATCCTCCTTTATTTTCGATTAGTGGCATCTGTCTTTCGTAAAGCTTGTCCACCTTTATTTTCGATAAGTGGAATCTATCTTTCGAGAAGCTTACCCACCTTTATTTTCGATAAGTGGCATCTCTCTTTCGAGAAGCTTATCCACCTTTATTTTTTATAATTGGCATCTCACTTTCGAGAAGCTTATCCACCTTTATTTCGGATAAGAGGCATCTCTCTTTCGAGAAGCTTATCCACCTTTATTTTCGATAAGTGGTATCTCTCTTTCGAGAAGCTTATCCACCTTTATTTTCGATAAGTGGAATCTCTTTTTCGAGAAGCTTATCCACCTTTATTTATGATAAGTGTCATCTCTCTTTAGAGGAGCTTATCTACCGTTATTTTCGATAAGTGGCATCTCTCTTTCGAGAAGCTTATCCACCTTTATTTTCGATAAGTGGCATCTCTCTTTCGAGAAGCTTATCCACCTTTATTTATGATAAGTGTCATCTCTCTTTAGAGAAGCTTATCTACCGTTATGTTCGATAAGTGGCATCTATCTTTCGAGAAGCTTATCCACCTTTATTTATGATAAGTGGCATCTCTCTTTAGAGAAGCTTATCCACCTTTATTTTCGATAAGTGGAATCTCTCTTTCGAGAAGCTTATCCACCCTTATTTATGATAAGTGGCATCTCTCTTTCGAGAAGCTTATCCACCTTTATTTTCGATAAGTGGAATCTTTCTTTCAAGAAGCTTACCCACCTTTATTTTCGATAAGTGGCATCTCTCTTTCGAGAAGCTTATCCACCTTTATTTATGATAAGTGTCATCTCTCTTTAGAGAAGCTTATCTACCGTTATGTTCGATAAGTGGCATCTATCTTTCGAGAAGCTTATCCACCTTTATTTATGATAAGTGGCATCTCTCTTTAGAGAAGCTTATCCACCTTTATTTTCGATAAGTGGAATCTCTCTTTCGAGAAGCTTATCCACCCTTATTTATGATAAGTGGCATCTCTCTTTCGAGAAGCTTATCCACATTTATTTTCAATAAGTGGAATCTCTCTTTCAAGAAGCTTACCCACCTTTATTTTCGATAAGTGGCATCTCTCTTTCGAGAAGCTTATCCACCTTTATTTTTTATAATTGGCATCTCACTTTCGAGAAGCTTATCCACCTTTATTTCTGATAAGTGGCATCTCTCTTTCGAGAAGCTTATCCACCTTTATTTTCGATAAGTGGTATCTCTCTTTCGAGTAGCTTATCCACCTTTATTTTCGATAAGTGGCATCTCTCTTTCGAGTAGCTTATCCACCTTTATTTTCGATAAGTGGCATCTCTCTTTCGAGAAGCTTATCCACCTTTATTTTCGATAAGTGGCATCTCTCTTTCAAGAAGCTTATCCACCTTTATTTTCGATAAGTGGCATCTCTCTTTCGAGAAGCTTATCCACCTTTATTTATGATAAGTGTCATCTCTCTTTAGAGAAGCTTATCTACCGTTATGTTCGATAAGTGGCATCTATCTTTCGAGAAGCTTATCCACCTTTATTTATGGTAAGTGGCATCTCTCTTTAGAGAAGCTTATCCACCTTTATCTTCGATAAGTGGCATCTCTCTTTCGAGAAGCTTATCCACCTTTATTTATGATAAGTGGCATCTCTCTTTTGAGAAGCTTATCCACCTTTATTTTTGATAAGTGGAATCTCTCTTTCGAGAAGCTTATCCACCTTTATTTTCGATAAGTGGAATCCCTCTTTCGAGAAGCTTATCGACCTTTATTTTCGATAAGTGGCATCTCTCTTTCGAGAAGCTTATCCACCTTTATTTTCGATAAGTGGCATCTCTCTTTCGAGAAGCTTATCCATCTTTATTTTCGATAAGTGGCATCTTTCTTTCGAGAAGCTTATCCACCTTTATTTATGATAAGTGTCATCTCTCTTTAGAGAAGCTTATCTACCGTTATGTTCGATAAATGGCATCTATCTTTCCAGAAGCTTATCCACCTTTATTTATGATAAGTGGCATCTCTCTTTAGAGAAGCTTATCCACCTTTATTTTCGATAAGTGGCATCTCTCTTTCGAGAAGCTTATCCACCTTTATTTTCGATAAGTGGCATCTCTCTTTCGAGTAGCTTATCCACCTTTATTTTCGATAAGTGGCATCTCTCTTTCGAGAAGCTTATCCACCTTTATTTTCGATAAGTGGAATCTCTCTTTCAAGAAGCTTATCCACCTTTATTTTCGATAAGTGGCATCTCTCATTCGAGAAGCTTATCCACCTTTATTTTTTATAATTGGCATCTCACTTTCGAGAAGCTTATCCACCTTTATTTCTAATAAGTGGCATCTCTCTTTCGAGAAGCTTATCCACCTTTATTATCGATAAGTGGCATCTCTCTTTCGAGAAGCTTATCCACCTTTATTTTCGATAAGTGGCATCTCTCTTTCGAGAAGATTATCCACCTTTATTTTCAAAAAGTGGCATATCTCTTTCGAGTAGATTAACCACCTTTATTTTCAACAAGTGGCATCTCTCTTTCGAGAAGCTTATCCACCTTTATTTTCGATAAGTGGCATCTCTCTTTTAGGTAGGTTATCCTCCTTTATTTTCGATTAGTGGCATCTGTCTTTCGTAAAGCTTATCCACCTTTATTTACGATAAGTGGAATCTCTCTTTCGAGAAGCTTACCCACCTTTATTTTCGATAAGTGGCATCTCTCTTTCGAGAAGCTTATCCACCTTTAATTTTTTATAATTGGCATCTCACTTTCGAGAAGCTTATCCACCTTTATTTCGGATAAGTGGCATCTCTCTTTCCAAAAGCTTATCCACCTTTATTTTCGATAAGTGGTATCTCTCTTTCGAGAAGCTTATCCACCTTTATTTTCGATAAGTGGAATCTCTCTTTCGAGAAGCTTATCCACCTTTATTTATGATAAGTGTCATCTCTCTTTAGAGAAGCTTATCTACCGTTATGTTCGATAAGTGGCATCTATCTTTCGAGAAGCTTATCCACCTTTATTTATGATAAGTGGCATCTCTCTTTAGAGAAGCTTATCCACCTTTATTTTCGATAAGTGGAATCTCTCTTTCGAGAAGCTTATCCACCCTTATTTATGATAAGTGGCATCTCTCTTTCGAGAAGCTTATCCACCTTTATTTTCGATAAGTGGAATCTCTCTTTCAAGAAGCTTACCCACCTTTATTTTCAATAAGTGGCATTTCTCTTTCGAGAAGCTTATCCACCTTTATTTTTTATAATTGGCATCTCACTTTCGAGAAGCTTATCCACCTTTATTTCTGATAAGTGGCATCTCTCTTTCGAGAAGCTTATCCACCTTTATTTTCGATAAGTGGTATCTCTCTTTCGAGAAGCTTATCCACCTTTATTTTCGATAAGTGGAATCTCTCTTTCGAGAAGCTTATCCACCTTTATTTATGATAAGTGTCATCTCTCTTAAGAGAAGCTTATCTACCGTTATTTTCGATAAGTGGCATCTCTCTTTCGAGAAGCTTATCCACCTTTATTTTCGATAAGTGGCATCTCTCTTTCGAGAAGCTTATCCACCTTTATTTATGATAAGTGTCATCTCTCTTTAGAGAAGCTTATCTACCGTTATGTTCAATAAGTGGCATCTATCTTTCGAGAAGCTTATCCACCTTTATTTATGGTAAGTGGCATCTCTCTTTAGAGAAGCTTATCCACCTTTATCTTCGATAAGTGGCATCTCTCTTTCGAGAAGCTTATCCACCTTTATTTATGATAAGTGGCATCTCTCTTTTGAGAAGCTTATCCACCTTTATTTTTGATAAGTGGAATCTCTCTTTCGAGAAGCTTATCCACCTTTATTTTCGATAAGTGGAATCTCTCTTTCGAGAAGCTTATCCACCTTTATTTTCGATAAGTGGCATCTCTCTTTCGTGTAGCTTATCCACATTTATTTTCGATAAGTGGCATCTCTCTTTCGAGAAGCTTATCCACCTTTATTTTCGATAAGTGGCATCTCTCTTTCGAGAAGCTTATCCACCTTTATTTTCGATAAGTGGCATCTCTCTTTCGAGAAGCTTATCTACCGTTATGTTCGATAAATGGCATCTATCTTTCGAGAAGCTTATCCACCTTTATTTATGATAAGTGGCATCTCTCTTTAGAGAAGCTTATCCACCTTTATTTTCGATAAGTGGCATCTCTCTTTCGAGAAGCTTATCCACCTTTATTTTCGATAAGTGGCATCTCTCTTTCGAGTAGCTTATCCACCTTTATTTTCGATAAGTGGCATCTCTCTTTCGAGAAGCTTATCCACCTTTATTTTCGATAAGTGGAATCTCTCTTTCAAGAAGCTTATCCACCTTTATTTTCGATAAGTGGCATCTCTCATTCGAGAAGCTTATCCACCTTTATTTTTTATAATTGGCATCTCACTTTCGAGAAGCTTATCCACCTTTATTTCTAATAAGTGGCATCTCTCTTTCGAGAAGCTTATCCACCTTTATTATCGATAAGTGGCATCTCTCTTTCGAGAAGCTTATCCACCTTTATTTTCGATAAGTGGCATCTCTCTTTCGAGAAGATTATCCACCTTTATTTTCAAAAAGTGGCATATCTCTTTCGAGTAGATTAACCACCTTTATTTTCAACAAGTGGCATCTCTCTTTCGAGAAGCTTATCCACCTTTATTTTCGATAAGTGGCATCTCTCTTTTAGGTAGGTTATCCTCCTTTATTTTCGATTAGTGGCATCTGTCTTTCGTAAAGCTTATCCACCTTTATTTACGATAAGTGGAATCTCTCTTTCGAGAAGCTTACCCACCTTTATTTTCGATAAGTGGCATCTCTCTTTCGAGAAGCTTATCCACCTTTAATTTTTTATAATTGGCATCTCACTTTCGAGAAGCTTATCCACCTTTATTTCGGATAAGTGGCATCTCTCTTTCCAAAAGCTTATCCACCTTTATTTTCGATAAGTGGTATCTCTCTTTCGAGAAGCTTATCCACCTTTATTTTCGATAAGTGGAATCTCTCTTTCGAGAAGCTTATCCACCTTTATTTATGATAAGTGTCATCTCTCTTTAGAGAAGCTTATCTACCGTTATGTTCGATAAGTGGCATCTATCTTTCGAGAAGCTTATCCACCTTTATTTATGATAAGTGGCATCTCTCTTTAGAGAAGCTTATCCACCTTTATTTTCGATAAGTGGAATCTCTCTTTCGAGAAGCTTATCCACCCTTATTTATGATAAGTGGCATCTCTCTTTCGAGAAGCTTATCCACCTTTATTTTCGATAAGTGGAATCTCTCTTTCAAGAAGCTTACCCACCTTTATTTTCAATAAGTGGCATTTCTCTTTCGAGAAGCTTATCCACCTTTATTTTTTATAATTGGCATCTCACTTTCGAGAAGCTTATCCACCTTTATTTCTGATAAGTGGCATCTCTCTTTCGAGAAGCTTATCCACCTTTATTTTCGATAAGTGGTATCTCTCTTTCGAGAAGCTTATCCACCTTTATTTTCGATAAGTGGAATCTCTCTTTCGAGAAGCTTATCCACCTTTATTTATGATAAGTGTCATCTCTCTTAAGAGAAGCTTATCTACCGTTATTTTCGATAAGTGGCATCTCTCTTTCGAGAAGCTTATCCACCTTTATTTTCGATAAGTGGCATCTCTCTTTCGAGAAGCTTATCCACCTTTATTTATGATAAGTGTCATCTCTCTTTAGAGAAGCTTATCTACCGTTATGTTCGATAAGTGGCATCTATCTTTCGAGAAGCTTATCCACCTTTATTTATGGTAAGTGGCATCTCTCTTTAGAGAAGCTTATCCACCTTTATCTTCGATAAGTGGCATCTCTCTTTCGAGAAGCTTATCCACCTTTATTTATGATAAGTGGCATCTCTCTTTTGAGAAGCTTATCCACCTTTATTTTTGATAAGTGGAATCTCTCTTTCGAGAAGCTTATCCACCTTTATTTTCGATAAGTGGAATCTCTCTTTCGAGAAGCTTATCCACCTTTATTTTCGATAAGTGGCATCTCTCTTTCGTGTAGCTTATCCACATTTATTTTCGATAAGTGGCATCTCTCTTTCGAGAAGCTTATCCACCTTTATTTTCGATAAGTGGCATCTCTCTTTCGAGAAGCTTATCCACCTTTATTTTCGATAAGTGGCATCTCTCTTTCGAGAAGCTTATCTACCGTTATGTTCGATAAATGGCATCTATCTTTCGAGAAGCTTATCCACCTTTATTTATGATAAGTGGCATCTCTCTTTAGAGAAGCTTATCCACCTTTATTTTCGATAAGTGGCATCTCTCTTTCGAGAAGCTTATCCACCTTTATTTTCGATAAGTGGCATCTCTCTTTCAAGTAGCTTATCCACCTTTATTTTCGATAAGTGGCATCTCTCATTCGAGAAGCTTATCCACCTTTATTTTTGATAATTGGCATCTCACTTTCGAGAAGCTTATCCACCTTTATATTCGATAAGTGGCATCTCTCTTTCGAGAAGCTTATCCACCTTTATTTATGATAAGTGGCATCTCTCTTTTGAGAAGCTTATCCACCTTTATTTTTGATAAGTGGAATCTCTCATTCGAGAAGTTTATCCACCTTTATTCTCGATAAGTGGAATCTCTCTTTCAAGAAGCTTATCCACCTTTATTTTCGATAAGTGGCATCTCTCTTTCGAGAAGCTTATCCACCTTTATTTTCGATAAGTGGCATCTCTCTTTCGAGAAGCTTATCCACCTTTATTTATGATAAGTGTCATCTCTCTTTAGATAAGCTTATCTACCGTTATGTTCGATAAGTGGCATCTATCTTTCAAGAAGCTTATCCACCTTTATTTATGATAAGTAGCATCTCTCTTTAGAGAAGCTTATCCACCTTTATTTTCGATAAGTGGCATCTCTCTTTCGAGAAGCTTATCCACCTTTAATTATGATAAGTGGCATCTCTCTTTTGAGAAGCTTATCCACCTTTATTTTTGATAAGTGGAATCTCTCTTTCGAGAAGCTTATCCACCTTTATTTTCGATAAGTGGAATCTCTCTTTCGAGAAGCTTATCCACCTTTATTTATGATAAGTGTCATCTCTCTTAAGAGAAGCTTATCTACCGTTATTTTCGATAAGTGGCATCTCTCTTTCGAGAAGCTTATCCACCTTTATTTTCGATAAGTGGCATCTCTCTTTCGAGAAGCTTATCCACCTTTATTTATGATAAGTGTCATCTCTCTTTAGAGAAGCTTATCTACCGTTATGTTCGATAAGTGGCATCTATCTTTCGAGAAGCTTATCCACCTTTATTTATGGTAAGTGGCATCTCTCTTTAGAGAAGCTTATCCACCTTTATCTTCGATAAGTGGCATCTCTCTTTCGAGAAGCTTATCCACCTTTATTTGTGATAAGTGGCATCTCTCTTTTGAGAAGCTTATCCACCTTTATTTTTGATAAGTGGAATCTCTCTTTCGAGAAGCTTATCCACCTTTATTTTCGATAAGTGGAATCTCTCTTTCGAGAAGCTTATCCACCTTTATTTTCGATAAGTGGCATCTCTCTTTCGTGTAGCTTATCCACATTTATTTTCGATAAGTGGCATCTCTCTTTCGAGAAGCTTATCCACCTTTATTTTCGATAAGTGGCATCTCTCTTTCGAGAAGCTTATCCACCTTTATTTTCGATAAGTGGCATCTCTCTTTCGAGAAGCTTATCTACCGTTATGTTCGATAAATGGCATCTATCTTTCGAGAAGCTTATCCACCTTTATTTATGATAAGTGGCATCTCTCTTTAGAGAAGCTTATCCACCTTTATTTTCGATAAGTGGCATCTCTCTTTCGAGAAGCTTATCCACCTTTATTTTCGATAAGTGGCATCTCTCTTTCAAGTAGCTTATCCACCTTTATTTTCGATAAGTGGCATCTCTCATTCGAGAAGCTTATCCACCTTTATTTTTGATAATTGGCATCTCACTTTCGAGAAGCTTATCCACCTTTATATTCGATAAGTGGCATCTCTCTTTCGAGAAGCTTATCCACCTTTATTTATGATAAGTGGCATCTCTCTTTTGAGAAGCTTATCCACCTTTATTTTTGATAAGTGGAATCTCTCATTCGAGAAGCTTATCCACCTTTATTCTCGATAAGTGGAATCTCTCTTTCAAGAAGCTTATCCACCTTTATTTTCGATAAGTGGCATCTCTCTTTCGAGAAGCTTATCCACCTTTATTTTCGATAAGTGGCATCTCTCTTTCGAGAAGCTTATCCACCTTTATTTATGATAAGTGTCATCTCTCTTTAGAGAAGCTTATCTACCGTTATGTTCGATAAGTGGCATCTATCTTTCAAGAAGCTTATCCACCTTTATTTATGATAAGTAGCATCTCTCTTTAGAGAAGCTTATCCACCTTTATTTTCGATAAGTGGCATCTCTCTTTCGAGAAGCTTATCCACCTTTAATTATGATAAGTGGCATCTATCTTTCAAGAAGCTTATCCACCTTTATTTATGATAAGTAGCATCTCTCTTTAGAGAAGCTTATCCACCTTTATTTTCGATAAGTGGCATCTCTCTTTCGAGAAGCTTATCCACCCTTATTTATGATAAGTGGCATCTCTCTTTTGAGAAGCTTATCCACCTTTATTTTTGATAAGTGGAATCTCTCTTTCGAGAAGCTTATCCACCTTTATTTTCGATAAGTGGAATCTCTCTTTCGAGAAGCTTATCCACCTTTATTTTCGATAAGTGGCATCTCTCTTTCGTGTAGCTTATCCACCTTTATTTTCGATAGGTGGCATCTCTCTTTCGAGAAGCTTATCCACCTTTATTTTCGATAAGTGGAATCTCTCTTTCGAGAAGCTTATCCACCTTTATTTTCGATAAGTGGCATCTCTCTTTCGAGAAGCTTATCCACCTTTATTTTCGATAAGTGGAACATCTCTTTCGAGAAGGTTATCCACCTTTATTTTCGATAAGTGGTATCTCTCTTTCGAGAAGCTTATCCAACTTTATTTTTGATAATTGGAATCTCACTTTCGAGAAGCTTATCCACCTTTATTTCTGATAAGTGGCATCTCTCTTTCGAGATGCTTATCCACCTTTATTTTCGATAAGTGGCATCTCTCTTTCGAGAAGCTTATCCACCTTTATTTTCGATAAGCGAAATCTCTCTTTCGAGAAGCTTATCCACCTTTATTTTCAATAAGTGGCATCTCTCTTTCGAGTAGATTAACCACCTATATTTTCAACAAGTGGCATCTGTCTTTTGAGAAGCTTATCCACCTTTATTTTCAATAAGTGGGATCTCTCTTTTAGGTAGGTTATCCTCCTTTATTTTCGATTAGTGGCATCTGTCTTTCGTAAAGCTTATTCACCTTTATTTTTGATAAGTGGCATCTCTCTTTCGAGAAGCTTATCCACATTTATTTTTGATAAGTGGCATCTCTCTTTCGAGAAGCTTATCCACCTTTATTTTCGATAAGTGGCATCTCTCTTTCGAGAAGCTTATCCACCTTTATTTTCAATAAGTGGCAACTCTCTTTCGAGAAGCTTATCATTATTATTTTCGATAAGTGGCATCTCTCTTTCGAGAAGCTTATCCACCTTTATTTATGATAAGTGTCATCTATCTTTAGAGAAGCTTATCTACCGTTATGTTCGATAAATGGCATCTATCTTTCGAGAAGCTTATCCACCTTTATTTATGATAAGTGGCATCTCTCTTTAGAGAAGCTTATCCACCTTTATTTTCGATAAGTGGCATCTCTCTTTCGAGAAGCTTATCCACCTTTATTTTCGATAAGTGGCATCTCTCTTTCGAGTAGCTTATCCACCTTTATTTTCGATAAGTGGAATCTCTCTTTCGAGAAGCTTATCCACCTTTATTTTCGATAAGTGGCATCTATCTTTCGAGAAGCTTATCCACCTTTATTTTCGATAAGTGGCATCTCTCTTTCGAGAAGCTTATCCACCTTTATTTATGATAAGTGTCATCTCTCTTTAAAGAAGCTTATCTACCGTTATGTTCGATAAGTGGCATCTATCTTTCAAGAAGCTTATCCACCTTTATTTATGATAAGTAGCATCTCTCTTTAGAGAAGCTTATCCACCTTTATTTTCGATAAGTGGCATCTCTCTTTCGAGAAGCTTATCCACCTTTAATTATGATAAGTGGCATCTCTCTTTTGAGAAGCTTATCCACCTTTATTTTTGATAAGTGGAATCTCTCTTTCGAGAAGCTTATCCACCTTTATTTTCGATAAGTGGAATCTCTCTTTCGAGAAGCTTATCCACCTTTATTTTCGATAAGTGGCATCTCTCTTTCGTGTAGCTTATCCACCTTTATTTTCGATAAGTGGCATCTGTCTTTCGAGAAGCTTATCCACCTTTATTTTCGATAAGTGGAATCTCTCTTTCGAGAAGCTTATCCACCTTTATTTTCGATAAGTGGCATCTCTCTTTCGAGAAGCTTATCCACCTTTATTTTCGATAAGTGGAACATCTCTTTCGAGAAGGTTATCCACCTTTATTTTCGATAAGTGGTATCTCTCTTTCGAGAAGCTTATCCACCTTTATTTTTGATAATTGGCATCTCACTTTCGAGAAGCTTATCCACCTTTATTTCTGATAAGTGGCATCTCTCTTTCGAGAAGCTTATCCACCTTTATTTTCGATAAGTGGCATCTCTCTTTCGAGAAGCTTATCCACCTTTATTTTCG
This sequence comes from Lathyrus sativus, assembly GCA_963859935.3. Classification (NCBI taxonomy): domain Eukaryota; kingdom Viridiplantae; phylum Streptophyta; class Magnoliopsida; order Fabales; family Fabaceae; genus Lathyrus; species Lathyrus sativus. The sequence goes on from OZ012735.1 coordinate 452,122,234, forward strand.
ATAAGCGAAATCTCTCTTTCGAGAAGCTTATCCACCTTTATTTTCAATAAGTGGCATCTCTCTTTCGAGTAGATTAACCACCTATATTTTCAACAAGTGGCATCTGTCTTTTGAGAAGCTTATCCACCTTTATTTTCAATAAGTGGGATCTCTCTTTTAGGTAGGTTATCCTCCTTTATTTTCGATTAGTGGCATCTGTCTTTCGTAAAGCTTATTCACCTTTATTTTTGATAAGTGGCATCTCTCTTTCGAGAAGCTTATCCACATTTATTTTCGATAAGTGGCATCTCTCTTTCGAGAAGCTTATCCACCTTTATTTTCGATAAGTGGCATCTCTCTTTCGAGAAGCTTATCCACCTTTATTTTCAATAAGTGGCAACTCTCTTTCGAGAAGCTTATTCATCTTTATTTTCGATAAGTGGCATCTCACTTTCGAGAAGCTTATCCACCTTTATTTATGATAAGTGTCATCTATCTTTAGAGAAGCTTATCTACCGTTATGTTGGATAAATGGCATCTATCTTTCGAGAAGCTTATCCACCTTTATTTATGATAAGTGGCATCTCTCTTTAGAGAAGCTTATCCACCTTTATTTTCGATAAGTGGCATCTCTCTTTCGAGAAGCTTATCCACCTTTATTTTCGATAAGTGGCATCTCTCTTTCGAGTAGCTTATCCACCTTTATTTTCGATAAGTGGCATCTCTCTTTCGAGAAGCTTATCCACCTTTATTTTCGATAAGTGGAATCTCTCGTTCGATAAGCTTACCCACCTTTATTTTCAATAAGTGGCATCTCTCTTTCGAGAAGCTTATCCACCTTTATTTTTTATAATTGGCATCTCACTTTCGAGAAGCTTATCCACCTTTATTTCTGATAAGTGGCATCTCTCTTTCGAGAAGCTTATCCACCTTTATTTTCGATAAGTGGTATCTCTCTTTCGAGAAGCTTATCCACCTTTATTTTCAATAAGTGGAATCTCTCTTTCGAGAAGCTTATCCACCTTTATTTATGATAAGTGCCATCTCTCTTTAGAGAAGCTTATCTACCTTTATTTTCGATAAGTGGCATCTCTCTTTCGAGAAGCTTATCCACCTTTATTTTCGATAAGTGGCATCTCTCTTTCGAGAAGCTTATCCACCTTTATTTTCAATAAGTGGCATCTCTCTTTCGAGTAGATTAACCACCTATATTTTCAACAAGTGGCATCTGTCTTTTGAGAAGCTTATCCACCTTTATTTTCAATAAGTGGGATCTCTCTTTTAGGTAGGTTATCCTCCTTTATTTTCGATTAGTGGCATCTGTCTTTCGTAAAGCTTATTCACCTTTATTTTTGATAAGTGGCATCTCTCTTTCGAGAAGCTTATCCACATTTATTTTCGATAAGTGGCATCTCTCTTTCGAGAAGCTTATCCACCTTTATTTTCGATAAGTGGCATCTCTCTTTCGAGAAGCTTATCCACCTTTATTTTCAATAAGTGGCAACTCTCTTTCGAGAAGCTTATTCATCTTTATTTTCGATAAGTGGCATCTCACTTTCGAGAAGCTTATCCACCTTTATTTATGATAAGTGTCATCTATCTTTAGAGAAGCTTATCTACCGTTATGTTGGATAAATGGCATCTATCTTTCGAGAAGCTTATCCACCTTTATTTATGATAAGTGGCATCTCTCTTTAGAGAAGCTTATCCACCTTTATTTTCGATAAGTGGCATCTCTCTTTCGAGAAGCTTATCCACCTTTATTTTCGATAAGTGGCATCTCTCTTTCGAGTAGCTTATCCACCTTTATTTTCGATAAGTGGCATCTCTCTTTCGAGAAGCTTATCCACCTTTATTTTCGATAAGTGGAATCTCTCGTTCGATAAGCTTACCCACCTTTATTTTCAATAAGTGGCATCTCTCTTTCGAGAAGCTTATCCACCTTTATTTTTTATAATTGGCATCTCACTTTCGAGAAGCTTATCCACCTTTATTTCTGATAAGTGGCATCTCTCTTTCGAGAAGCTTATCCACCTTTATTTTCGATAAGTGGTATCTCTCTTTCGAGAAGCTTATCCACCTTTATTTTCAATAAGTGGAATCTCTCTTTCGAGAAGCTTATCCACCTTTATTTATGATAAGTGCCATCTCTCTTTAGAGAAGCTTATCTACCTTTATTTTCGATAAGTGGCATCTCTCTTTCGAGAAGCTTATCCACCTTTATTTTCGATAAGTGGAATCTCTCTTTCGAGAAGCTTATCCACCTTTATTTTCAATAAGTGGCATCTCTCTTTCGAGTAGATTAACCACCTATATTTTCAACAAGTGGCATCTGTCTTTTGAGAAGCTTATCCACCTTTATTTTCAATAAGTGGGATCTCTCTTTTAGGTAGGTTATCCTCCTTTATTTTCGATCAGTGGCATCTGTCTTTCGTAACGCTTATTCACCTTTATTTTTGATAAGTGGCATCTCTCTTTCGAGAAGCTTATCCACATTTATTTTCGATAAGTGGCATCTCTCTTTAGAGAAGCTTATCTACCGTTATGTTCGATAAGTGGCATCTATCTTTCAAGAAGCTTATCCACCTTTATTTATGCTAAGTGGCATCTCTCTTTAGAGAAGCTTATCCACCTTTATTTTCGATAAGTGGCATCTCTCGTTCGAGAAGCTTATCCACCTTTAATTATGATAAGTGGCATCTCTCTTTTGAGAAGCTTATCCACCTTTATTTTTGATAACTGGAATCTCTCTTTCGAGAAGCTTATCCACCTTTATTTTCGATAAGTGGAATCTCTCTTTCGAGAAGCTTATCCACCTTTATTTTCGATAAGTGGCATCTCTCTTTCGTGTAGCTTATCCACCTTTATTTTCGATAAGTGGCATCTCTCTTTCGAGAAGCTTATCCACCTTTATTTTCGATAAGTGGAATCTCTCTTTCGAGAAGCTTATCCACCTTTATTTTCGAAAAGTGGCATCTCTCTTTCGAGAAACTTATCCACCTTTATTTTCGATAAGTGGAACATCTCTTTCGAGAAGGTTATCCACCTTTATTTTCGATAAGTGGCATCTCTCTTTCGAGAAGCTTATCCACCTTTATTTTTGATAATTGGCATCTCACTTTCGAGAAGCTTATCCACCTTTATTTATGATAAGTGGCATCTCTCTTTCGAGAAGCTTATCCACCTTTATTTTCGATAAGTGGCATCTCTCTTTCGAGAAGCTTATCCACCTTTATTTTCGATAAGCGGAATCTCTATTTCGAGAAGCTTATCCACCTTTATTTTCAATAAGTGGCATCTCTCTTTCGAGTAGATTAACCACCTATATTTTCAACAAGTGGCATCTGTCTTTTGAGAAGCTTATCCACCTTTATTTTCAATAAGTGGGATCTCTCTTTTAGGTAGGTTATCCTCCTTTATTTTCGATCAGTGGCATCTGTCTTTCGTAAAGCTTATTCACCTTTATTTTTGATAAGTGGCATCTCTCTTTCGAGAAGCTTATCCACATTTATTTTCGATAAGTGGCATCTCTCTTTCGAGAAGCTTATCCACCTTTATTTTCGATAAGTTGCATCTCTCTTTCGAGAAGCTTATCCACCTTTATTTTCGATAAGTGGCAACTCTCTTTCGAGAAGCTTATCCATCTTTATTTTCGAAAAGTGGCATCACTCTTTTGAGAAGCTTATCCACCTTTATTTATGATAAGTGTCATCTATCTTTAGAGAAGCTTATCTACCGTTATGTTCGATAAATGGCATCTATCTTTCGAGAAGGTTATCCACTTTTATTTATGATAAGTGGCATCTCTCTTTAGAGAAGCTTATCCACCTTTATTTTCGATAAGTGGCATCTCTCTTTAGAGAAGCTTATCCACCTTTATTTTCGATAAGTGGAATCTCTCTTTCGAGAAGCTTATCCACCCTTATTTATGATAAGTGGCATCTCTCTTTCGAGAAGCTTATCCACCTTTATTTTCGATAAGTGGGATCTCTCTTTCAAGAAGCTTACCCACCTTTATTTTCGATAAGTGGCATCTCTCTTTCGAGAAGCTTATCCACCTTTATTTTTTATAATTGGCATCTCACTTTCGAGAAGCTTATCCACCTTTATTTCAGATAAGTGGCATCTCTCTTTCGAGAAGCTTATCCACCTTTATTTTCAATAAGTGGCATCTCTCTTTCGAGTAGATTAACCACCTATATTTTCAACAAGTGGCATCTGTCTTTTGAGAATCTTATCCACCTTTATTTTCAATAAGTGGGATCTCTCTTTTTGGTAGGTTATCCTCCTTTATTTTCGATCAGTGGCATCTGTCTTTCGTAAAGCTTATTCACCTTTATTTTTGATAAGTGGCATCTCTCTTTCGAGAAGCTTATCCACATTTATTTTCGATAAGTGGCATCTCTCTTTAGAGAAGCTTATCTACCGTTATGTTCGATAAGTGGCATCTATCTTTCAAGAAGCTTATCCACCTTTATTTATGCTAAGTGGCATCTCTCTTTAGAGAAGCTTATCCACCTTTATTTTCGATAAGTGGCATCTCTCGTTCGAGAAGCTTATCCACCTTTAATTATGATAAATGGCATCTATCTTTCGAGAAGCTTATCCACCTTTATTTATGATAAGTGGCATCTCTCTTTAGAGAAGCTTATCCACCTTTATTTTCGATAAGTGGCATCTCTCTTTCGAGAAGCTTATCCACCTTTATTTATGATAAGTGGCATCTCTCTTTCGAGAAGCTTATCCACCTTTATTTTCGATAAGTGGCATCTCTCTTTCGAGAAGCTTATCCACCTTTATTTTCGATAAGTGGAATCTCTCTTTCGAGAAGCTTATCCACCTTTATTTTCGAAAAGTGGCATCTCTCTTTCGAGAAACTTATCCACCTTTATTTTCGATAAGTGGAACATCTCTTTCGAGAAGGTTATCCACCTTTATTTTCGATAAGTGGCATCTCTCTTTCGAGAAGCTTATCCACCTTTATTTTTGATAATTGGCATCTCACTTTCAAGAAGCTTATCCACCTTTATTTTCGATAAGTGGCATCTCTCTTTCGAGTAGCTTATCCACCTTTATTTTCGATAAGTGGCATCTCTCTTTCGAGAAGCTTATCCACCTTTATTTTCGATAAGTGGCATCTCTCTTTCGAGAAGCTTATCCACCTTTATTTTCGATAAGTGGTATCTCTCTTTCGAGAAGCTTATCCACCTTTATTTTCAATAAGTGGAATCTCTCTTTCGAGAAGCTTATCCACCTTTATTTATGATAAGTGTCATCTCTCTTTAGAGAAGCTTATCTACCGTTATTTTCGATAAGTGGCATCTCTCTTTCGAGAAGCTTATCCACCTTTATTTTCGATATGTGGCATCTCTCTTTCGAGAAGCTTATCCACCTTTATTTATGATAAGTGTCATCTCTCTTTAGAGAAGCTTATCTACCGTTATGTTCGATAAGTGGCATCTATCTTTGAAGAAGCTTATCCACCTTTATTTTCGATAAGTGGCATCTCTCTTTCGAGAAGCTTATCCACCTTTAATTATGATAAGTGGCATCTCTCTTTTGAGAAGCTTATCCACCTTTATTTTTGATAAGTGGAATCTCTCTTTCGAGAAGCTTATCCACCTTTATTTTCGATAAGTAGAATCTCTCTTTCGAGAAGCTTATCCACCTTTATTTTCGATAAGTGGCATCTCTCTTTCGAGAAGCTTATCCACCTTTATTTTCGATAAGTGGAACATATCTTTCGAGAAGGTTATCCACCTTTATTTTCGATAAGTGGCATGTCTCTTTCGAGAAGCTTATCCACCTTTATTTTTGATAATTGGCATCTCACTTTCGAGAATCTTATCCACCTTTATTTCTGATAAGTGGCATCTCTCTTTCGAGAAGCTTATCCACCTTTATTTTCGATAAGTGGCATCTCTCTTTCGAGAAGCTTATCCACCTTTATTTTCGATAAGCGGAATCTCTCTTTCGAGAAGCTTATCCACCTTTATTTTCAATAAGTGGCATCTCTTTTTCGAGTAGATTAACCACCTATATTTTCAACAAGTGGCATCTGTCTTTTGAGAAGCTTATCCACCTTTATTTTCAATAAGTGGGATCTCTCTTTTAGGTAGGTTATCCTCCTTTATTTTCGATTAGTGGCATCTGTCTTTCGTAAAGCTTATTCACCTTTATTTTTGATAAGTGGCATCTCTCTTTCGAGAAGCTTATCCATATTTACTTTCGATAAGTGGCATCTCTCTTTCGAGAAGTTATCCACCTTTATTTTCGATAAGTGGCATCTCTCTTTCGAGAAGCTTATCCACCTTTATTTTCGATAAGTGGCAACTCTCTTTCGAGAAGCTTATCCATCTTTATTTTCGATAAGTGGCATCTCTCTTTCGAGAAGCTTATCCACCTTTATTTATGATAAGTGTCATCTATCTTTAGAGAAGCTTATCTACCGTTATGTTCGATAAATGGCATCTATCTTTCGAGAAGCTTATCCACCTTTATTTATGATAAGTGGCATCTCTCTTTAGAGAAGCTTATCCACCTTTATTTTCGATAAGTGGCATCTCTCTTTCGAGAAGCTTATCCACCTTTATTTTCGATAAGTGGCATCTCTCTTTCGAGTAGCTTATCCACCTTTATTTTCGATAAGTGGCATCTCTCTTTCGAGAAGCTTATCCACCTTTATTTTCGATAAGTGGAATCTCTCTTTCGAGAAGCTTACCCACCTTTATTTTCCATAAGTGGCATCTCTCTTTCGAGAAGCTTATCCACCTTTATTTCTTATAATTGGCATCTCACTTTCGAGAAGCTTATCCACCTTTATTTCTGATAAGTGGCATCTCCCTTTCGAGAAGCTTATCCACCTTTATTTTCGATAAGTGGTATCTCTCTTTCGAGAAGCTTATACACCTTTATTTTCAATAAGTGGAATCTCTCTTTCGAGAAGCCTATGCACCTTTATTTATGATAAGTGTCATCTCTCTTTAGAGAAGCTTATCTACCGTTATTTTCGATAAGTGGCATCTCTCTTTCGAGAAGCTTATCCACCTTTATTTTCGACAAGTGGCATCTCTCTTTCGAGAAGCTTATCCACCTTTATTTATGATAAGTGTCATCTCTCTTTAGAGAAGCTTATCTACCGTTATGTTCGATAAGTGGCATCTATCTTTCAAGAAGCTTATCCATCTTTATTTATGATAAGTGGCATCTCTCTTTAGAAAAGCTTATCCACCTTTATTTTCGATAAGTGGCATCTCTCTTTCGAGAAGCTTATCCACCTTTAATTATGATAAGTGGCATCTCTCTTTTGAGAAGCTTATCCACCTTTATTTTTGATAAGTGGAATCTCTCTTTCGAGAAGCTTATCCACCTTTATTTTCGATAAGTGGAACCTCTCTTTCGAGAAGCTTATCCACCTTTATTTTTGATAATTGGCATCTCACTTTCGAGAAGCTTATCCACCTTTATTTCTGATAAGTGGCATCTCTCTTTCGATAAGCTTATCCACCTTTATTTTCGATAAGTGGCATCTCTCTTTCGAGAAGCTTATCCACCTTTATTTTCGATAAGTGGAATCTCTCTTTCGAGAAGCTTATCCACCTTTATTTTCAATAAGTGGCATCTCTCTTTCGAGTAGATTAACCACCTATATTTTCAACAAGTGGCATCTGTCTTTTGAGAAGCTTATCTACCTTTATTTTCAATAAGTGGGATCTCTCTTTTAGGTAGGTTATCCTCCTTTATTTTCGATTAGTGGCATCTGTCTTTCGTAAAGCTTATTTACCTTTATTTTTGATAAGTGGCATCTCTCTTTCGAGAAGCTTATCCACATTTATTTTCTATAAGTGGCATCTCTCTTTCGAGAAGCTTATTCACCTTTATTTTCGATAAGTGGCATCTCTCTTTCGAGAAGCTTATCCACCTTTATTTTCGATAAGTGGCATCTCTCTTTCGAGAAGCTTATCCATCTTTATTTTCGATAAGTGGCATCTGTCTTTCGAGAAGCTTATCCACCTTTATTTATGATAAGTGTCATCTCTCTTTAGAGAAGCTTATCTACCGTTATGTTCGATAAATGGCATCTATCTTTCGAGAAGCTTATCCACCTTTATTTATGATAAGTGGCATCTCTCTTTAGAGAAGCTTATCCACCTTTATTTTCGATAAGTGGCATCTCTCTTTCGAGAAGCTTATCCACCTTTATTTTCGATAAGTGGCATCTCTCTTTCGAGTAGCTTATCCACCTTTATTTTCGATAAGTGGCATCTCTCTTTCGAGAAGGTTATCCACCTTTATTTTCGATAAGTGGAATCTCTCTTTCGAGAAGCTTACCCACCTTTATTTTCGATAAGTGGCATCTCTCTTTCGAGAAGCTTATCCACCTTTATTTTTTATAATTGGCATCTCACTTTCGAGAAGCTTATCCACCTTTATTTCTGATAAGTGGCATCTCTCTTTCGAGAAGCTTATCCACCTTTATTTTCGATAAGTGGTATCTCTCTTTCGAGAAGCTTATCCACCTTTATTTTCAATAAGTGGAATCTCTCTTTCGAGAAGCTTATCCACCTTTATTTATGATAAGTGTCATCTCTCTTTAGAGAAGCTTATCTACCGTTATTTTCGATAAGTGGCATCTCTCTTTCGAGAAGCTTATCCACCTTTATTTTCGATAAGTGGCATCCCTCTTTCGAGAAGCTTATCCACCTTTATTTATGATAAGTGTCATCTCTCTTTAGAGAAGCTTATCTACCGTTATGTTCGATAAGTGGCATCTATCTTTCGAGAAGCTTATCCACCTTTATTTATGATAAGTGGCATCTCTCTTTAGAGAAGCTTATCCACCTTTATTTTCGATAAGTGGCATCTGTCTTTCGAGAAGCTTATCCACCTTTATTTGTGATAAGTGGCATCTCTCTTTTGAGAAGCTTATCCACCTTTATTTTTGATAAGTGGAATCTCTCTTTCGAGAAGCTTATCCACCTTTATTTTCGATAAGTGGAATCTCTCTTTCGAGAAGCTTATCCACCTTTATTTTCGATAAGTGGCATCTCTCTTTCGTGTAGCTTATCCACCTTTATTTTTGATAAGTGGCATCTCTCTTTCGAGAAGCTTATCCACCTTTATTTTCGATAAGTGGAATCTCTCTTTCGAGAAGCTTATCCACCTTTATTTTCGATAAGTGGCATCTCTCTTTCGAGAAGCTTATCCACCTTTATTTTCGATAAGTGGAACATCTCTTTCGAGAAGCTTATCCACCTTTATTTTCGATAAGTGGCATCTCTCTTTCGAGAAGCTTATCCACCTTTATTTTTGATAATTGGCATCTCACTTTCGAGAAGCTTATCCACCTTTATTTCTGATAAGTGGCATCTCTCTTTCGAGAAGCTTATCCACCTTTATTTTCGATAAGTGGCATCTCTCTTTCGAGAAGCTTATCCACCTTTATTTTCGATAAGCGGAATCTCTCTTTCGAGAAGCTTATCCACCTTTATTTTCAATAAGTGGTATCTCTCTTTCGAGTAGATTAACCACCTATATTTTCAACAAGTGGCATCTGTCTTTTGAGAAGCTTATCCACCTTTATTTTCAATAAGTGGGATCTCTCTTTTAGGTAGGTTATCCTCCTTTATTTTCGATTAGTGGCATCTGTCTTTCGTAAAGCTTATTCACCTTTATTTTTGATAAGTGGCATCTCTCTTTCGAGAACATTATCCACATTTATTTTCGATAAGTGTCATCTCTCTTTCGAGAAGCTTATCCACCTTTATTTTCGATAAGTGGCATCTCTCTTTCGAGAAGCTTATCCACCTTTATTTTCGATAAGTGGCATCTCTCTTTCGAGAAGCTTATCCATCTTTATTTTCGATAAGTGGCATCTCTCTTTCGAGAAGCTTATCCACCTTTATTTATGATAAGTGTCATCTCTCTTTAGAGAAGCTTATCTACCGTTATGTTCGATAAATGGCATCTATCTTTCGAGAAGCTTATCCACCTTTATTTATGATAAGTGGCATCTCTCTTTAGAGAAGCTTATCCACCTTTATTTTCGATAAGTGGCATCTCTCTTTCAAGAAGCTTATCCACCTTTATTTTCGATAAGTGGCATCTCTCTTTCGAGTAGCTTATCCACCTTTATTTTCGATAAGTGGCATCTCTCTTTCGAGAAGCTTATCCATCTTTATTTTCGATAAGTGGCATCTCTCTTTCGAGAAGCTTATCCACCTTTATTTATGATAAGTGTCATCTCTCTTTAGAGAAGCTTATCTACCGTTATGTTCGATAAATGGCATCTATCTTTCGAGAAGCTTATCCACCTTTATTTATGATAAGTGGCATCTCTCTTTAGAGAAGCTTATCCACCTTTATTTTCGATAAGTGGCATCTCTCTTTCGAGAAGCTTATCCACCTTTATTTTCGATAAGTGGCATCTCTCTTTCGAGTAGCTTATCCACCTTTATTTTCGATAAGTGGCATCTCTCTTTCGAGAAGCTTATGCACCTTTATTTTCGATAAGTGGAATCTCTCTTTCGAGAAGCTTACCCACCTTTATTTTCGATAAGTGGCATCTCTCTTTCGAGAAGCTTATCCACCTTTATTTTTTATAATTGGCATCTCACTTTCGAGAAGCTTATCCACCTTTCTTTCTGATAAGTGGCATCTCTCTTTCGAGAAGCTTATCCACCTTTATTTTCGATAAAGTGTATCTCTCTTTCGAGAAGCTTATCCACCTTTATTTTCAATAAGTGGAATCTCTCTTTCGAGAAGCTTATCCACCTTTATTTATGATGAGTGTCATCTCTCTTTAGAGAAGCTTATCTACCGTTATTTTCGATAAGTGGCATCTCTCTTTCGAGAAGCTTATCCACCTTTATTTTCGATAAGTGGCATCCCTCTTTCGAGAAGCTTATCCACCTTTATTTATGATAAGTGTCATCTCTCTTTAGAGAAGCTTATCTACCGTTATGTTCGATAAGTGGCATCTATCTTTCGAGAAGCTTATCCACCTTTATTTATGATAAGTGGCATCTCTCTTTAGAGAAGCTTATCCACCTTTATTTTCGATAAGTGGCATCTGTCTTTCGAGAAGCTTATCCACCTTTATTTATGATAAGTGGCATCTCTCTTTTGAGAAGCTTATCCACCTTTATTTTTGATAAGTGGAATCTCTCTTTCGAGAAGCTTATCCACCTTTATTTTCGATAAGTGGAATCTCTCTTTCGAGAAGCTTATCCACCTTTATTTTCGATAAGTGGCATCTCTCTTTCGTGTAGCTTATCCACCTTTATTTTTGATAAGTGGCATCTCTCTTTCGAGAAGCTTATCCACCTTTATTTTCGATAAGTGGAATCTCTCTTTCGAGAAGCTTATCCACCTTTATTTTCGATAAGTGGCATCTCTCTTTCGAGAAGCTTATCCACCTTTATTTTCGATAAGTGGAACATCTCTTTCGAGAAGCTTATCCACCTTTATTTTCGATAAGTGGCATCTCTCTTTCGAGAAGCTTATCCACCTTTATTTTTGATAATTGGCATCTCACTTTCGAGAAGCTTATCCACCTTTATTTCTGATAAGTGGCATCTCTCTTTCGAGAAGCTTATCCACCTTTATTTTCGATAAGTGGCATCTCTCTTTCGAGAAGCTTATCCACCTTTATTTTCGATAAGCGGAATCTCTCTTTCGAGAAGCTTATCCACCTTTATTTTCAATAAGTGGTATCTCTCTTTCGAGTAGATTAACCACCTATATTTTCAACAAGTGGCATCTGTCTTTTGAGAAGCTTATCCACCTTTATTTTCAATAAGTGGGATCTCTCTTTTAGGTAGGTTATCCTCCTTTATTTTCGATTAGTGGCATCTGTCTTTCGTAAAGCTTATTCACCTTTATTTTTGATAAGTGGCATCTCTCTTTCGAGAACCTTACCCACATTTATTTTCGATAAGTGTCATCTCTCTTTCGAGAAGCTTATCCACCTTTATTTTCGATAAGTGGCATCTCTCTTTCGAGAAGCTTATCCACCTTTATTTTCGATAAGTGGCATCTCTCTTTCGAGAAGCTTATCCATCTTTATTTTCGATAAGTGGCATCTCTCTTTCGAGAAGCTTATCCACCTTTATTTATGATAAGTGTCATCTCTCTTTAGAGAAGCTTATCTACCGTTATGTTCGATAAATGGCATGTATCTTTCGAGAAGCTTATCCACCTTTATTTATGATAAGTGGCATCTCTCTTTAGATAAGCTTATCCACCTTTATTTTCGATAAGTGGCATCTCTCTTTCGAGAAGCTTATCCACCTTTATTTTCGATAAGTGGCATCTCTCTTTCGAGTAGCTTATCCACCTTTATTTTCGATAAGTGGCATCTCTCTTTCGAGAAGCTTATCCACCTTTATTTTCGATAAGTGGAATCTCTCTTTCGAGAAGCTTATCCACCTTTATTTTCGATAAGTGGCATCTCTCTTTCGAGAAGCTTATCCACCTTTATTTTTGATAATTGGCATCTCACTTTCGAGAAGCTTATCCACCTTTATTTCTGATAAATGGCATCTCTCTTTCGAGAAGCTTATCCACCTTTATTTTCGATAAGTGGTATCTCTCTTTCGAGAAGCTTATCCAACTTTATTTTCAATAAGTAGAATCTCTCTTTCGAGAAGATTATCCACCTTTATTTATGATAAGTGTCATCTCTCTTTAGAGAAGCTTATCTACCGTTATTTTCGATAAGTGGCATCTCTCTTTCGAGAAGCTTATCCACCTTTATTTTCGATAAGTGGCATCTCTCATTCGAGAAGCTTATCCACCTTTATTTATGATAAGCGTCATCTCTCTTTAGAGAAGCTTATCTACCGTTATTTTCGATAAGTCGCATCTCTCTTTCGAGAAGCTTATCCACCTTTATTTTCGATAAGTTGCATCCCTCTTTCGAGAAGCTTATCCACCTTTATTTATGATAAGTGTCATCTCTCTTTAGAGAAGCTTATCTACCGTTATGTTCGATAAGTGGCATCTATCTTTTGAGAAGCTTATCCACCTTTATTTATGATAATTGGCATCTCTCTTTAGAGAAGCTTATCCACCTTTATTTTCGATAAGTGGCATCTCTCTTTCGAGAGGCTTATCCATCTTTATTTTCGATAAGTGGCATCTCTCTTTCGAGAAGCTTATCCACCTTTATTTATGATAAGTGGAATCTCTCTTTCGAGAAGCTTATCCACCTTTATTTTCGATAAGTGGAATCTCTCTTTCGAGAAGCTTATCCACCTTTATTTTCGATAAGTGGCATCTCTCTTTCATGTAGCTTATCCACCTTTATTTTTGATAAGTGGCATCTCTCTTTCGAGAAGCTTATCCACCTTTATTTTCGATAAGTGGAATCTCTCTTTCGAGAAGCTTATCCACCTTTATTTTCGATAAGTGGCATCTCTCTTTCGAGAAGCTTATCCACCTTTATTTTCGATAAGTGGAACATCTCTTTCGAGAAGCTTATCCACCTTTATTTTCGATAAGTTGCATCTCTCTTTCGAGAAGCTTATCCACCTTTATTTTTGATAATTGGCATCTCACTTTCGAGAAGCTTATCCACCTTTATTTCTGATAAGTGGCATCTCTCTTTCGAGAAGCTTATCCACCTTTATTTTCGCTAAGTGGCATCTCTCTTTCGAGAAGCTTATCCACCTTTATTTTCGATAAGCGGAATCTCTCTTTCGAGAAGCTTATCCACCTTTATTTTCAATAAGTGGTATCTCTCTTTCGAGTAGATTAACCACCTATATTTTCAACAAGTGGCATCTGTCTTTTGAGAAGCTTATCCACCTTTATTTTCAATAAGTGGGATCTCTCTTTTAGGTAGGTTATCCTCCTTTATTTTCGATTAGTGGCATCTGTCTTTCGTAAAGCTTATTCATCTTTATTTTTGATAAGTGGCATCTCTCTTTCGAGAAGCTTATCCACATTTATTTTCGATAAGTGGCATCTCTCTTTCGAGAAGCTTATCCACCTTTATTTTTGATAAGTGGCATCTCTCTTTCAAGAAGCTTATCCACCTTTATTTTCGATAAGTGGCATCTCTCTTTCGAGAAGCTTATCCATCTTTATTTTCGATAAGTGGCATCTCTCTTTCGAGAAGCTTATCCACCTTTATTTATGATAAGTGTCATCTCTCTTTAGAGAAGCTTATCTACCGTTATGTTCGATAAATGGCATCTATCTTTCGAGAAGCTTATCCACCTTTATTTATGATAAGTGGCATCTCTCTTTAGATAAGCTTATCCACCTTTATTTTCGATAAGTGGCATCTCTCTTTCGAGAAGCTTATCCACCTTTATTTTCGATAAGTGGCATCTCTCTTTCGAGTAGCTTATCCACCTTTATTTTCGATAAGTGGCATCTCTCTTTCGAGAAACTTATCCACCTTTATTTTCGATAAGTGGAATCTCTCTTTCGAGAAGCTTATCCACCTTTATTTTTGATAATTGGCATCTCTCTTTCGAGAAGCTTATCCACCTTTATTTTTGATAATTGGCATCTCACTTTCGAGAAGCTTATCCACCTTTATTTCTGATAAATGGCATCTCTCTTTCGAGAAGCTTATCCACCTTTATTTTCGATAAGTGGTATCTCTTTTTCGAGAAGCTTATCCAACTTTATTTTCAATAGGTGGAATCTCTCTTTCGAGAAGATTATCCACCTTTATTTATGATAAGTGTCATCTCTCTTTAGAGAAGCTTATCTACCGTTATTTTCGATAAGTGGCATCTCTCTTTCGAGAAGCTTATCCACCTTTATTTTCGATAAGTGGCATCTCTCATTCGAGAAGCTTATCCACCTTTATTTATGATAAGCGTCATCTCTCTTTAGAGAAGCTTATCTACCGTTATGTTCATTTATTGGCATCTATCTTTCGAGAAGCTTATCCTCCTTTATTTTCGATTAGTGGCATCTCTCTTTAGAGAAGCTTATCCACATTTATTTTTGATCAGTGGCATCTCTCTTTCGAGAAGCTTATCCACCTTTATTTTCGATAAGTGACATCTCTCTTTCGAGAAGCTTATCCACCTTTATTTTCGATAAGTGGCATCTCTCTTTCGAAAAGCTTATCCACCTTTATTTTTGATAAGTGGCATCTCTCTTTCGAGAGGCTTATCCATCTTTATTTTCGATAAGTGGCATCTCTCTTTCGAGAAGCTTATCCACCTTTATTTATGATAAGTGGCATCTCTCTTTTGAGAAGCTTATCCACCTTTATTTTCGACAAGTGGCATCTCTCTTTCGAGAAGCTTATCCACCTTTATTTATGATAAGTGTCATCTCTCTTTAGAGAAGCTTATCTACCGTTATGTTCGATAAATGGCATCTATCTTTCGAGAAGCTTATCCACCTTTATTTATGATAAGTGGCATCTCTCTTTAGAGAAGCTTATCCACCTTTATTTTCAATAAGTGGCATCTCTCTTTCGAGAAGCTTATCCACCTTTATTTTCGATAAGTGGCATCTCTCTTTCGAGTAGCTTATCCACCTTTATTTTCGACAAGTGGCATCTCTCTTTCGAGAAGCTTATGCACCTTTATTTTCGATAAGTGGAATCTCTCTTTCGAGAAGCTTACCCACCTTTATTTTCGATAAGTGGCATCTCTCTTTCGAGAAGCTTATCCACCTTTATTTTTTATAATTGGCATCTCACTTTCGAGAAGCTTATCCACCTTTATTTCTGATAAGTGGCATCTCTCTTTCGAGAAGCTTATCCACCTTTATTTTCGAAAAGTGGTATCTCTCTTTCGAGAAGCTTATCCACCTTTATTTTCAATAAGTGGAATCTCTCTTTCGAGAAGCTTATCCACCTTTATTTATGATAAGTGTCATCTCTCTTTAGAGAAGCTTATCTACCGTTATTTTCGATAAGTGGCATCTCTCTTTCGAGAAGCTTATCCACCTTTATTTTCGATAAGTGGCATCCCTCTTTCGAGAAGCTTATCCACCTTTATTTATGATAAGTGTCATCTCTCTTTAGAGAAGCTTATCTACCGTTATGTTCGATAAGTGGCATCTATCTTTCGAGAAGCTTATCCACCTTTATTTATGATAAGTGGCATCTCTCTTTAGAGAAGCTTATCCACCTTTATTTTCGATAAGTGGCATCTGTCTTTCGAGAAGCTTATCCACCTTTATTTATGATAAGTGGCATCTCTCTTTTGAGAAGCTTATCCACCTTTATTTTTGATAAGTGGAATCTCTCTTTCGAGAAGCTTATCCACCTTTATTTTCGATAAGTGGAATCTCTCTTTCGAGAAGCTTATCCACCTTTATTTTCGATAAGTGGCATCTCTCTTTCGTGTAGCTTATCCACCTTTATTTTTGATAAGTGGCATCTCTCTTTCGAGAAGCTTATCCACCTTTATTTTCGATAAGTGGAATCTCTCTTTCGAGAAGCTTATCCACCTTTATTTTCGATAAGTGGCATCTCTCTTTCGAGAAGCTTATCCACATTTATTTTCGATAAGTGGAACATCTCTTTCGAGAAGCTTATCCACCTTTATTTTCGATAAGTGGCATCTCTCTTTCGAGAAGCTTATCCACCTTTATTTTTGATAATTGGCATCTCACTTTCGAGAAGCTTATCCACCTTTATTTCTGATAAGTGGCATCTCTCTTTCGAGAAGCTTATCCACCTTTATTTTCGATAAGTGGCATCTCTCTTTCGAGAAGCTTATCCACCTTTATTTTCGATAAGCGGAATCTCTCTTTCGAGAAGCTTATCCACCTTTATTTTCAATAAGTGGTATCTCTCTTTCGAGTAGATTAACCACCTATATTTTCAACAAGTGGCATCTGTCTTTTGAGAAGCTTATCCACCTTTATTTTCAATAAGTGGGATCTCTCTTTTAGGTAGGTTATCCTCCTTTATTTTCGATTAGTGGCATCTGTCTTTCGTAAAGCTTATTCACCTTTATTTTTGATAAGTGGCATCTCTCTTTCGAGAACATTATCCACATTTATTTTCGATAAGTGTCATCTCTCTTTCGAGAAGCTTATCCACCTTTATTTTCGATAAGTGGCATCTCTCTTTCGAGAAGCTTATCCACCTTTATTTTCGATAAGTGGCATCTCTCTTTCGAGAAGCTTATCCATATTTATTTTCGATAAGTGGCATCTCTCTTTCGAGAAGCTTATCCACCTTTATTTATGATAAGTGTCATCTCTCTTTAGAGAAGCTTATCTACCGTTATGTTCGATAAATGGCATGTATCTTTCGAGAAGCTTATCCACCTTTATTTATGATAAGTGGCATCTCTCTTTAGATAAGCTTATCCACCTTTATTTTCGATAAGTGGCATCTCTCTTTCGAGAAGCTTATCCACCTTTATTTTCGATAAGTGGCATCTCTCTTTCGAGAAGCTTATCCATCTTTATTTTCGATAAGTGGCATCTCTCTTTCGAGAAGCTTATCCACCTTTATTTATGATAAGTGTCATCTCTCTTTAGAGAAGCTTATCTACCGTTATGTTCGATAAATGGCATCTATCTTTCGAGAAGCTTATCCACCTTTATTTATGATAAGTGGCATCTCTCTTTAGATAAGCTTATCCACCTTTATTTTCGATAAGTGGCATCTCTCTTTCGAGAAGCTTATCCACCTTTATTTTCGATAAGTGGCATCTCTCTTTCGAGTAGCTTATCCACCTTTATTTTCGATAAGTGGCATCTCTCTTTCGAGAAGCTTATCCACCTTTATTTTCGATAAGTGGAATCTCTCTTTCGAGAAGCTTATCCACCTTTATTTTTGATAATTGGCATCTCTCTTTCGAGAAGCTTATCCAACTTTATTTTTGATAATTGGCATCTCACTTTCGAGAAGCTTATCCACCTTTATTTCTGATAAATGGCATCTCTCTTTCGAGAAGCTTATCCACCTTTATTTTCGATAAGTGGTATCTCTGTTTCGAGAAGCTTATCCAACTTTATTTTCAATAGGTGGAATCTCTCTTTCGAGAAGATTATCCACCTTTATTTATGATAAGTGTCATCTCTCTTTAGAGAAGCTTATCTACCGTTATTTTCGATAAGTGGCATCTCTCTTTCGAGAAGCTTATCCACCTTTATTTTCGATAAGTGGCATCTCTCATTCGAGAAGCTTATCCACCTTTATTTATGATAAGCGTCATCTCTCTTTAGAGAAGCTTATCTACCGTTATGTTCATTTATTGGCATCTATCTTTCGAGAAGCTTATCCTCCTTTATTTTCGATTAGTGGCATCTCTCTTTAGAGAAGCTTATCCACATTTATTTTTGATCAGTGGCATCTCTCTTTCGAGAAGCTTATCCACCTTTATTTTCGATAAGTGGCATCTCTCTTTCGAGAAGCTTATCCACCTTTATTTTCGATAAGTGGCATCTCTCTTTCGAAAAGCTTATCCACCTTTATTTTTGATAAGTGGCATCTCTCTTTCGAGAGGCTTATCCATCTTTATTTTCGATAAGTGGCATCTCTCTTTCGAGAAGCTTATCCACCTTTATTTATGATAAGTGGCATCTCTCTTTTGAGAAGCTTATCCACCTTTATTTTCGACAAGTGGCATCTCTCTTTCGAGAAGCTTATCCACCTTTATTTATGATAAGTGTCATCTCTCTTTAGAGAAGCTTATCTACCGTTATGTTCGATAAATGGCATCTATCTTTCGAGAAGCTTATCCACCTTTATTTATGATAAGTGGCATCTCTCTTTAGAGAAGCTTATCCACCTTTATTTTCAATAAGTGGCATCTCTCTTTCGAGAAGCTTATCCACCTTTATTTTCGATAAGTGGCATCTCTCTTTCGAGTAGCTTATCCACCTTTATTTTCGATAAGTGGCATCTCTCTTTCGAGAAGCTTATGCACCTTTATTTTCGATAAGTGGAATCTCTCTTTCGAGAAGCTTACCCACCTTTATTTTCGATAAGTGGCATCTCTCTTTCGAGAAGCTTATCCACCTTTATTTTTTATAATTGGCATCTCACTTTCGAGAAGCTTATCCACCTTTATTTCTGATAAGTGGCATCTCTCTTTCGAGAAGCTTATCCACCTTTATTTTCGAAAAGTGGTATCTCTCTTTCGAGAAGCTTATCCACCTTTATTTTCAATAAGTGGAATCTCTCTTTCGAGAAGCTTATCCACCTTTATTTATGATAAGTGTCATCTCTCTTTAGAGAAGCTTATCTACCGTTATTTTCGATAAGTGGCATCTCTCTTTCGAGAAGCTTATCCACCTTTATTTTCGATAAGTGGCATCCCTCTTTCGAGAAGCTTATCCACCTTTATTTATGATAAGTGTCATCTCTCTTTAGAGAAGCTTATCTACCGTTATGTTCGATAAGTGGCATCTATCTTTCGAGAAGCTTATCCACCTTTATTTATGATAAGTGGCATCTCTCTTTAGAGAAGCTTATCCACCTTTATTTTCGATAAGTGGCATCTGTCTTTCGAGAAGCTTATCCACCTTTATTTATGATAAGTGGCATCTCTCTTTTGAGAAGCTTATCCACCTTTATTTTTGATAAGTGGAATCTCTCTTTCGAGAAGCTTATCCACCTTTATTTTCGATAAGTGGAATCTCTCTTTCGAGAAGCTTATCCACCTTTATTTTCGATAAGTGGCATCTCTCTTTCGTGTAGCTTATCCACCTTTATTTTTGATAAGTGGCATCTCTCTTTCGAGAAGCTTATCCACCTTTATTTTCGATAAGTGGAAGCTCTCTTTCGAGAAGCTTATCCACCTTTATTTTCGATAAGTGGCATCTCTCTTTCGAGAAGCTTATCCACCTTTATTTTCGATAAGTGGAACATCTCTTTCGAGAAGCTTATCCACCTTTATTTTCGATAAGTGGCATCTCTCTTTCGAGAAGCTTATCCACCTTTATTTTTGATAATTGGCATCTCACTTTCGAGAAGCTTATCCACCTTTATTTCTGATAAGTGGCATCTCTCTTTCGAGAAGCTTATCCACCTTTATTTTCGATAAGTGGCATCTCTCTTTCGAGAAGCTTATCCACCTTTATTTTCGATAAGCGGAATCTCTCTTTCGAGAAGCTTATCCACCTTTATTTTCAATAAGTGGTATCTCTCTTTCGAGTAGATTAACCACCTATATTTTCAACAAGTGGCATCTGTCTTTTGAGAAGCTTATCCACCTTTATTTTCAATAAGTGGGATCTCTCTTTTAGGTAGGTTATCCTCCTTTATTTTCGATTAGTGGCATCTGTCTTTCGTAAAGCTTATTCACCTTTATTTTTGATAAGTGGCATCTCTCTTTCGAGAACCTTATCCACATTTATTTTCGATAAGTGTCATCTCTCTTTCGAGAAGCTTATCCACCTTTATTTTCGATAAGTGGCATCTCTCTTTCGAGAAGCTTATCCACCTTTATTTTCGATAAGTGGCATCTCTCTTTCGAGAAGCTTATCCATATTTATTTTCGATAAGTGGCATCTCTCTTTCGAGAAGCTTATCCACCTTTATTTATGATAAGTGTCATCTCTCTTTAGAGAAGCTTATCTACCGTTATGTTCGATAAATGGCATGTATCTTTCGAGAAGCTTATCCACCTTTATTTATGATAAGTGGCATCTCTCTTTAGATAAGCTTATCCACCTTTATTTTCGATAAGTGGCATCTCTCTTTCGAGAAGCTTATCCACCTTTATTTTCGATAAGTGGCATATCTCTTTCGAGTAGCTTATCCACCTTTATTTTCGATAAGTGGCATCTCTCTTTCGAGAAGCTTATCCACCTTTATTTTCGATAAGTGGAATCTCTCTTTCGAGAAGCTTATCCACCTTTATTTTCGATAAGTGGCATCTCTCTTTCGAGAAGCTTATCCACCTTTATTTTTGATAATTGGCATCTCACTTTCGAGAAGCTTATCCACCTTTATTTCTGATAAATGGCATCTCTCTTTCGAGAAGCTTATCCACCTTTATTTTCGATAAGTGGTATCTCTCTTTCGAGAAGCTTATCCAACTTTATTTTCAATAAGTAGAATCTCTCTTTCGAGAAGATTATCCACCTTTATTTATGATAAGTGTCATCTGTAACATCCTAATTTTTCCATACACTAAATAATATATCTAGTTAGATTTGAGATTTTAACAATGCTAGTTATTAAAAATTAAATGTTGAAACTAACACTTATAATAATTAATTTATTAATTAATTACTTTTTATATTTATTACTTTTATTCTTCAATTTGAATATCATCGTTTCATTTTATAAACTAAACTTTGAAATTTAAATTGGTACTTAAAACCCTTAACTTTAAGTTAATTAATTATTCATATTATTATTATCATTATTGTTGTTCTTGTTTTGTTATTATTAATTGATTTTATTTTATTTGAATATTATCATTTTACTCTATAAACCAATTAATAAATAAAATAATCTTAAGACAATAAAAATATCAAATAACTATCCTTTTTACTATTTTTATTATTATTAATATTATTAACATTTTACTTTTTATAAAAGAAATATATATCTCATTTTCTATTAATATCCTACATAATATTATGTCATGAAATCAAGCTCCCATACCTTTGTCATAAATTATTTTCACAAAGTCATACTAGAACACCTAAAGCACTATTGATGAAAGATTAGTAAATATTTGATAGAGACATATTTACTAGCAAGAGTTGAAAAGTTGGAAGGTATGGGCAAAAGATGATAAATTATGTTATTTTAATATTTTACAACTAGTATAAATAGGGGTCTCTTCCACCCCATTTTCATTCATTCATTCACAAATCATCTTTCTTACTTCTTTACTTCTTTCCTTCTCTAATTTCTTCATATAGCAATATTAGTTTTAGTTATCGAAGTTCCCACGATATCGGTTCGTAACCTTTAGAGTATTTTGTGGTAAAAGTTCTTCTAAAGTTTCAAGGGAGTTTTATACGTCAAAGTTCTGCCCAAATCATTTTCATAAGTAATCGGTAAGCCGTTATAATGTCCATTTTATTTTAATTATATTATTTTAATTATGTTATTTATATAAAGGTTATTTTAAATTTTCTATGCAAATTCCGTTCAGACGTCGATATATTGAACTTATAAAGTCCAAAATAAATTTTACCATTTTAAGTCGTTATAATGCCCAAATTTTATTATAATTTAAATGTTATTAGAAATATACTCTTGACAATTTTCTAAAACAAACAAATTCAAAAGGAGGTATAATATAATTTATATTTGAATTTAATAATTATTTTGGAGGTTATTATGATATATTTAAATAAATAAATATTTCAAGTTATAACGGGATTATGTTCAATTAACCATAAATTATATTCTAATTATTTCATAAATTTCGTACAATCCAACGGTTATCGTAAATTAGGTTCTTGGCAAAGATCGAAGACAACACTTGTGGACTTTCAACAACACTCAACAAAAGGTGGGGGCAAGATTTCGTATACGATTGGGACGGTTAGCGTAAAATAACTTAATATATATGTGTGTAGTGGTGACCTAAGCCCTACTAGCGATAAATAATTAAGGAGAGCCTATTCTCAAATAATGATTTTCACAAATCACTAGGCGAGGTTACGCCGGCCTTAATTAATTATCATAGGAATAATCTTTGACAATTTGGTATTGTATTGTGCTTGCATTATTCGGTTAATTTTATAATTGTTTATTTTATTTATACTTGAATGATTGTGATTGATAGATTAAGGAAATAATCGGTTAATGAGAGAAAAACATTGCTAGATATTAAGTAATTGATCCCCATTAACATAAGGAAAGTTGGATACAATGAGTAGTTATATTTGGTTGGGTTCTGGCTAAGGAAAGACTTGGTCGACTATGCCGTTTACAGTCCACCTCTCTTACCTGGGAAGTTAACCATACAATTACCCATTATACAAACTGAACTTATTATGTAAGGACAAAGATCAAATATGGCAAGACATTGGATGGATTTGGTACTCAACCTAAGTATCTAGATAATAAGTATAACTTGAAAAGTTGATACGATAATTCCCCATTATTAACTTAATACTTATGGCTAAGAGTTGCCACAAGATGAGTGAGTGATCATATAGACTTGCATTAAGGAATGTGTAAGTCCACCGCCGTGCGGTATGGGACGCACGAGGTTGATCAGTCGCCTGCAATCCCGACGGGGATTATTATCTATGCATGCTAGGCAAGACAAGGTTCTTGGCCTGAATTCTCAGGGACGATCGACTTATAACACCTAGGCTCCATGTGAAGTTAGGTGGCGTAGCTCTTGGTAATTGGGAGTACGTTGGTGGCATGTGGTCTAGTGATATCTGATCTTGGTAAATGGGATAGATATCATTGACAGCGTTTAGTGGCCTGAGTCAGCATATAGTTCAGGGATGCATTAGAATAAATAAAGTATATGTAATTGTGGGTATAAGATACGCTTGTTTGTATAAATATGGTTTCCATATATATTATTATTTTACACATTCATTCCCACTTTTAAACTTGTACATGAATCTTAGCCCTGTGTCATTTTTGTTTTGCATTTTGGATTATTTTATGACGATCAGACGATGAGCTCGAATCTTGCGTACTTCCCGACAACTCAGAAGGAAAGGATATGAAGTGACGTGGAGATGTGTTACTATAACATCTAGATTGGGAGCTGTTAGTGTTTTGTCAAACGCTAATCACATCCCTACTACTACAGTCAGTATAAGTGTCAGTCTTGTTGGACTTAGGAGGTCCCTTTTGGTATGCTTTCTTTTTGGTTTCCTTTCTGTACTTTTATTTTATGTTTTATCTATGTGGCAAGGCCGCTAGTCTTAACGGTGTCAAACTCTGTAAAATATATTTGAAGCATATGTATGTGAAACAGTATGTTTTTAAATAATTAAGTATTGTCCTTTAAAAATTTCAAATTTTTCTGTATTTTTATAAGGTTTCATTAGAATTCCACTAATGGGACATAGGCTGTCTCATTTAATGGTATCAGAGCTGGTCGATTCAGCTCGGACCGTAAGTGTCTAGAATTATACTGACTGTATCAAGTTGGATTCCAAACTGGATGATAACTTTTCTTCTGTGCATTGAGTCTTCATCTTGAGAGCCTTCTAGTATAATGGTCTAGGAAACTTATTTAGCACACTTTATTTTTCCTCCCCAACGGTCACAAACCCAACGGTAACGTAACGGACACTTCACAAAATTCACTTTATAAATACTTCACACCCATCCATTATTTTCATATCAATTCCTAAATATTTATCTATACCTTTCAAATGGCTAAATCCTTTCTTTTATTCATCACTCTTCTTGTCATTATTTTGTTTGTTATTGGTATCATCAAGCATGAAGAATTAGGTAAAGATTTCGTAGCAATAATGATAATTATAGTTTTACCACTATTAGTCTTAGCTTGGTTTACAAGTAGAGGTTTTTGAATGAGACATGGTCACGATTTTTGTAATCGTTGTTATTAAATAAATTGATACATTTTTGTTTATACATTAAATGTTGATTATGTTTTCCTGAATTCTAGTTATATTTAAGATATTAATTCAACATTTTAGACACAATTATCCCTTGCCTGTGGGAGACTTGATAAAAATCCTTATCGATGAATCATTCATTGGGATATAAATATACATAATTGTTATGTTCTTTATGTCTTGTGAATGATTGAACCTAATAACTATTCCTTTTCAGGAAGTTATGGTTCAGAACGTCAGAGGTGCGAGGCGTGGTAGGAGTGCTGCTAGAGGCACTACTAGAGGTATACGTAGGAATGCGAGTGATGAAGTTACTCCTGAAGGAGCACCTACCATTCCCATTGGACGAGAAGATCATTCCCAAACTGGAACGAACTCTCAAGCTGACACTCGAGATGTTCGTGAACTTGCTGCAGCTGTGTTAGTTCAAACACAACAAAATGCTCAAATCCTGCAAATCACTCGAGATCATCAACTCTTTCAGCAACAACAAAGGGAAATGGTGCATGAGGATACAGGATTGAACTCGTTTCTGAAAGGAAAACCACCACAGTTTGGTGGTGACTTTAATCCGGAGGGTGCTGAGAAATGGTTGCAAGAAATGGAGAAGATATTTTCTTTCACTCACTGTAGAGAGAATAGAAGGGTTGGTTATGCAACATTCATGCTGACAGGCGATGCTGAAGCTTGGTGGAGAGGAAAGTATAGATTATTGGAAGAGGAAGGAAGAGAAATCAATTGGACCTTGTTCAAAGAAGAATTTTTGGGGAAGTATTTTCCAAAGTTATGTAGGAAAGAGAAGGAGAGAGAATTTCAGAATCTACGTCAAGGTGTGATGACGGTGGGAGAATATACTAGGAAGTTTGAATCCTTGCTAAAGTATTCTGAGTTTTACCGCTTGCATCCAAGGGAAGAATGGATGTGTGAAAAGTATCAAGATGGATTGAAATATGATATCCAGAGGGCAGTTTTACCTCTGCATATTATGCGCTTTGGTGAGCTAGTAGAAAGGTGTCTGGAGTTGGAAGGGATTGACAATAGGAAGAATCAATATGGATCAGGAGGATCAACCCAAAACAACAATCACAAGGGCCACTTTAACCGAGGCCACGGAGGAAGAATCCAACGAGGGGGTAGGCCATATCAAAGGCCTACACCTTATCATAACCAGGATTCTAGAAGGTTAATGTTCAAGTGTTACAGCTGTGGAGGGGCACATCTTAACAAAGATTGTCCAAATAGAAATATTGGAACTTGTTTTCGCTGTGGTCAGAAAGGCCACTTTCTCAAAGATTGTCCCCAAGGACAAAGTCAACCAACAGGCCAGAGGAGCGGCCTAATAAACAATAACAACATAGGGAGAGCAAGAAATGGAGGCCCAAGTGTTGGTCAGAGACCTCAGAATCAAAATAAGCCAACCACAGGAAGAGTATTTACAATTAGAGGAGCTGAGATCTCAAAGTCAGCTGGGTTAATTCAAGGTATGTGTTTAATTGGAGATAAGTTGGTATCAGTTTTATTCGATTCAGGAGCTACACATTCTTTTATATCTACCTCTTGTGCTGAATTTTTGGGATTCGAAATTGTTGATCACGATTATAAGTTGACTATCACAACTCCCTCGGGAGAAAGAATGGTAACTTATTCAGTCTGTGTAGACTGTCCAATAATCTTAGAAAATAGAAGATTCTTAGTAGATCTTGTGGTACTCCCGCTACAAGACCTAGATGTCATCTTAGGAATGGATTGGTTATCAGCCAACGATGTCAACTTGAGATGCAAGGAGAAAATTTTTACATTTGGAGAAGATAGTGGAGAAATCAGCAAAGCTGAAACCCTCACTCAAAGTTTTATGATGCTATTCTCCATGTCAGTAGGAGAAACCCCTAGTGTGGAAAATTTTCCCGTAGTCTGTGAATTCCCGGAAGTCTTTCCAGAAGAAGTTCCAGGTTTACCACCGGTTAGGGAAGTGGAATTTTCTATAGACTTGGTTCCAGGAACTGGACCAATTTCTATATCTCCTTATCGAATGTCACCCTCAGAGCTTGCGGAGTTAAAGAAACAATTAGACGAGATGTTAGAGAAAGAATTTATTAGACCAAGTGTATCGCCATGGGGAGCTCCAATCTTGTTTGTGAAGAAGAAGGATGGTTCTTCTAGACTTTGTGTGGATTACAGACAACTCAATAAAGCCACTGTGAAAAACAAGTATCCTTTGCCTAGAATCGACGACTTGATGGATCAGTTAAAAGGAGCATCAGTATTCTCAAAGATTGACTTGAAGTCTGGATATCATCAGATCAGGGTGAAGGAAGATGATATTCCAAAAACAGCTTTTAGATCCCGTTATGGACACTATGAGTACTTAGTTATGCCATTTGGTTTGACTAATGCTCCAGCAGTATTCATGGATTACATGAATAGGATCTTTAGGTCATACTTAGATCAATTTGTTGTAGTTTTCATTGATGACATTCTGATTTATTCCAAGAATGAGGTAGAGCACAGAGAACATTTGAGAATTGTGCTACAGATATTAAAGGACCTTCAATTGTACGCGAAATTCTCGAAATGTGAATTTTGGTTGAAGGAGGTACAATTTCTTGGTCATGTAATTAGTAAAGAAGGTATTGCAGTAGACCCAAGTAAAGTCGAAGCAATAACAAAGTGGGAGAGTCCAAAGAATGTTGGCGAGATTCGAAGTTTTCTTGGACTAGCTGGATATTATCGGAGGTTCATTGAAGGATTTTCAAAGATCGCTTTGCCCATGACTCAGTTAACGAGGAAAGGTAAAAACTTTGAATGGACTAAAGAGTGTGAAGAAAGTTTTCAGAAGCTAAAGGAAAGATTGACTTCATCACCAATACTCATCTTACCAGACCCATTAGGAAATTTTGATGTGTATTGTGATGCGTCATATCAAGGTCTTGGGTGTGTGTTGATGCAAGAAAGGAAAGTGATAGCTTATGCATCAAGACAATTGAAGGTGCATGAGAGGAACTACCCAACTCACGACCTAGAGTTAGCGGCAATTGTGTTTGCCTTAAAGATTTGGAGGCATTATCTTTATGGATCAAAGTTCACTGTGTTAAGTGATCACAAAAGCCTGAAGCATTTATTTGATCAGAAAGATTTAAACATGAGACAAAGGCGCTGGATGGAATTCTTGAAGGACTATGATTTTGAGTTGCAATATCATCCCGGAAAGGCCAATGTTGTAGCAGACGCTTTGAGTCGAAAGAAACTTCATGTATCTGCAATGATGTTGAAGGAAGAAGAGTTGATTGACAAATTCGTGGATTTAAACTTAGGAGTACATCACAATGAAGGAAGTATATTCATAGGCGCTATTGTCGTGTCTAATGAATTTCTGAAATGGATCAAAGATGAACAACAACTTGATGACCGTCTAGTGAGCATAAAGGAAAATATAAGAAATGGTCAAAATGGAGAGTTTAACATAAGGAGTGATGGAATCCTAAGGTTTAAAGAAAGGTTGTGTGTACCTCAAAATCAGGATATTCAAAAGTTGATTTTGGAAGAGGGCCACAAAAGTAAGTTGAGTTTTCATCCAGGAGCCACAAAGATGTATCAAGACTTGAAGAAAATGTTTTGGTGGGTTGGAATGAAGAGACATATAGCAGAATATGTTCAAAGTTGCTTGGTATGTCAGAAGGCAAAGATTGAACATCAGAAGCCAGCCGGATTGCTACAACCTTTAGATATTCCAGAGTGGAAGTGGGACGGAATAGCCATGGATTTTGTAACCGCTTTGCCTAAGACTCAGAAACAACATGATGCAATTTGGGTGATCATTGATAGGTTGACAAAGAGTGCACATTTCATTCCCATCAACCAGACGTTTAAATTAGAGAGACTAGCTCAGGTATATGTAAAGGAGATTGTTAGATTGCATGGAATACCTTCAAGTATAGTCAGTGATAGAGATCCCAGATTCACATCAAATTTTTGGCATCAGTTGCATTTAGAGTTAGGAACAAAACTGAGGTTAAGTTCAGCTTATCATCCCCAAACGGATGGCCAGTCTGAGAGGACGATTCAATCGTTAGAGGATTTGTTGAGAGCTTGTGCTCTTGAACACAAAGGAAGTTGGGACGAGTTCTTACCATTGATTGAGTTTACTTACAACAATAGTTTTCACTCAAGTATCGGCATGGCTCCATATGAAGCATTATACGGAAGAAAGTGTCGTACACCTTTATGTTGGTATGAGGTTGGAGAAAATAAAATATTGGGTTCAGAATTCGTGCAACAAACGACAGATCAGGTTAAACTTATTAGAGAAAAAATGAAGGCAGCACAGGACCGTCAAAAGAGTTATAATGATAAGAGGAGAAGACCTTTGGAGTTCGAGGCAGGAGATCACGTGTTCATTAGGGTAACTCCTAGGGCGGGAATTGCACGAGCAATCAAAACTAGGAAGTTAACACCAAGGTTTATCGGGCCTTTTCAAATTCTACGGCGGATTGGACCTGTAGCGTATCACATTGCTTTGCCGCCAAACTTGTCTAATCTTCATGATGTATTTCATGTATCACAACTGAGGAAGTATTATCCGGACCCTTCACATGTCATTGAGCCTGAAACTGTGGAACTTAGAGATAATTTGGAATATGAGGCTATACCTGTCAAGATCTTAGATCATCGTATTAAAGAACTTCGTGGAAAGCAAATACCATTGGTTAGAGTCGTGTGGGATGATGTAACTGGTGATTCTACTTGGGAAAGAGAAGAAGACATGCGTCAGAAGTATCCACATATGTTTTAGGTACGCTAAATTTCGAGGACGAAATTTCTTTTAAGGGGGGTGGTAATGTAACATCCTAATTTTTCCATACACTAAATAATATATCTAGTTAGATTTGAGATTTTAACAATGCTAGTTATTAAAAATTAAATGTTGAAACTAACACTTATAATAATTAATTTATTAATTAATTACTTTTTATATTTATTACTTTTATTCTTCAATTTGAATATCATCGTTTCATTTTATAAACTAAACTTTGAAATTTAAATTGGTACTTAAAACCCTTAACTTTAAGTTAATTAATTATTCATATTATTATTATCATTATTGTTGTTCTTGTTTTGTTATTATTAATTGATTTTATTTTATTTGAATATTATCATTTTACTCTATAAACCAATTAATAAATAAAATAATCTTAAGACAATAAAAATATCAAATAACTATCCTTTTTACTATTTTTATTATTATTAATATTATTAACATTTTACTTTTTATAAAAGAAATATATATCTCATTTTCTATTAATATCCTACATAATATTATGTCATGAAATCAAGCTCCCATACCTTTGTCATAAATTATTTTCACAAAGTCATACTAGAACACCTAAAGCACTATTGATGAAAGATTAGTAAATATTTGATAGAGACATATTTACTAGCAAGAGTTGAAAAGTTGGAAGGTATGGGCAAAAGATGATAAATTATGTTATTTTAATATTTTACAACTAGTATAAATAGGGGTCTCTTCCACCCCATTTTCATTCATTCATTCACAAATCATCTTTCTTACTTCTTTACTTCTTTCCTTCTCTAATTTCTTCATATAGCAATATTAGTTTTAGTTATCGAAGTTCCCACGATATCGGTTCGTAACCTTTAGAGTATTTTGTGGTAAAAGTTCTTCTAAAGTTTCAAGGGAGTTTTATACGTCAAAGTTCTGCCCAAATCATTTTCATAAGTAATCGGTAAGCCGTTATAATGTCCATTTTATTTTAATTATATTATTTTAATTATGTTATTTATATAAAGGTTATTTTAAATTTTCTATGCAAATTCCGTTCAGACGTCGATATATTGAACTTATAAAGTCCAAAATAAATTTTACCATTTTAAGTCGTTATAATGCCCAAATTTTATTATAATTTAAATGTTATTAGAAATATACTCTTGACAATTTTCTAAAACAAACAAATTCAAAAGGAGGTATAATATAATTTATATTTGAATTTAATAATTATTTTGGAGGTTATTATGATATATTTAAATAAATAAATATTTCAAGTTATAACGGGATTATGTTCAATTAACCATAAATTATATTCTAATTATTTCATAAATTTCGTACAATCCAACGGTTATCGTAAATTAGGTTCTTGGCAAAGATCGAAGACAACACTTGTGGACTTTCAACAACACTCAACAAAAGGTGGGGGCAAGATTTCGTATACGATTGGGACGGTTAGCGTAAAATAACTTAATATATATGTGTGTAGTGGTGACCTAAGCCCTACTAGCGATAAATAATTAAGGAGAGCCTATTCTCAAATAATGATTTTCACAAATCACTAGGCGAGGTTACGCCGGCCTTAATTAATTATCATAGGAATAATCTTTGACAATTTGGTATTGTATTGTGCTTGCATTATTCGGTTAATTTTATAATTGTTTATTTTATTTATACTTGAATGATTGTGATTGATAGATTAAGGAAATAATCGGTTAATGAGAGAAAAACATTGCTAGATATTAAGTAATTGATCCCCATTAACATAAGGAAAGTTGGATACAATGAGTAGTTATATTTGGTTGGGTTCTGGCTAAGGAAAGACTTGGTCGACTATGCCGTTTACAGTCCACCTCTCTTACCTGGGAAGTTAACCATACAATTACCCATTATACAAACTGAACTTATTATGTAAGGACAAAGATCAAATATGGCAAGACATTGGATGGATTTGGTACTCAACCTAAGTATCTAGATAATAAGTATAACTTGAAAAGTTGATACGATAATTCCCCATTATTAACTTAATACTTATGGCTAAGAGTTGCCACAAGATGAGTGAGTGATCATATAGACTTGCATTAAGGAATGTGTAAGTCCACCGCCGTGCGGTATGGGACGCACGAGGTTGATCAGTCGCCTGCAATCCCGACGGGGATTATTATCTATGCATGCTAGGCAAGACAAGGTTCTTGGCCTGAATTCTCAGGGACGATCGACTTATAACACCTAGGCTCCATGTGAAGTTAGGTGGCGTAGCTCTTGGTAATTGGGAGTACGTTGGTGGCATGTGGTCTAGTGATATCTGATCTTGGTAAATGGGATAGATATCATTGACAGCGTTTAGTGGCCTGAGTCAGCATATAGTTCAGGGATGCATTAGAATAAATAAAGTATATGTAATTGTGGGTATAAGATACGCTTGTTTGTATAAATATGGTTTCCATATATATTATTATTTTACACATTCATTCCCACTTTTAAACTTGTACATGAATCTTAGCCCTGTGTCATTTTTGTTTTGCATTTTGGATTATTTTATGACGATCAGACGATGAGCTCGAATCTTGCGTACTTCCCGACAACTCAGAAGGAAAGGATATGAAGTGACGTGGAGATGTGTTACTATAACATCTAGATTGGGAGCTGTTAGTGTTTTGTCAAACGCTAATCACATCCCTACTACTACAGTCAGTATAAGTGTCAGTCTTGTTGGACTTAGGAGGTCCCTTTTGGTATGCTTTCTTTTTGGTTTCCTTTCTGTACTTTTATTTTATGTTTTATCTATGTGGCAAGGCCGCTAGTCTTAACGGTGTCAAACTCTGTAAAATATATTTGAAGCATATGTATGTGAAACAGTATGTTTTTAAATAATTAAGTATTGTCCTTTAAAAATTTCAAATTTTTCTGTATTTTTATAAGGTTTCATTAGAATTCCACTAATGGGACATAGGCTGTCTCATCATCTCTCTTTAGAGAAGCTTATCTACCGTTATTTTCGATAAGTGGCATCTCTCTTTCGAGAAGCTTATCCACCTTTATTTTCGATAAGTGGCATCTCTCATTCGAGAAGCTTATCCACCTTTATTTATGATAAGCGTCATCTCTCTTTAGAGAAGCTTATCTACCGTTATTTTCGATAAGTGGCATCTCTCTTTCGAGAAGCTTATCCACCTTTATTTTCGATAAGTTGCATCCCTCTTTCGAGAAGCTTATCCACCTTTATTTATGATAAGTGTCATCTCTCTTTAGAGAAGCTTATCTACCGTTATGTTCGATAAGTGGCATCTATCTTTTGAGAAGCTTATCCACCTTTATTTATGATAATTGGCATCTCTCTTTAGAGAAGCTTATCCACCTTTATTTTCGATAAGTGGCATCTCTCTTTCGAGAGGCTTATCCATCTTTATTTTCAATAAGTGGCATCTCTCTTTCGAGAAGCTTATCCACCTTTATTTATGATAAGTGGAATCTCTCTTTCGAGAAGCTTATCCACCTTTATTTTCGATAAGTGGAATCTCTCTTTCGAGAAGCTTATCCACCTTTATTTTCGATAAGTGGCATCTCTCTTTCATGTAGCTTATCCACCTTTATTTTTGATAAGTGGCATCTCTCTTTCGAGAAGCTTATCCACCTTTATTTTCGATAAGTGGAATCTCTCTTTCGAGAAGCTTATCCACCTTTATTTTCGATAAGTGGCATCTCTCTTTCGAGAAGCTTATCCACCTTTATTTTCGATAAGTGGAACATCTCTTTCGAGAAGCTTATCCACCTTTATTTTCGATAAGTTGCATCTCTCTTTCGAGAAGCTTA
The DNA here is from genome assembly GCA_963859935.3 of Lathyrus sativus. Classification (NCBI taxonomy): domain Eukaryota; kingdom Viridiplantae; phylum Streptophyta; class Magnoliopsida; order Fabales; family Fabaceae; genus Lathyrus; species Lathyrus sativus. Next base: position 452,155,277 of record OZ012735.1, read on the forward strand.
TCCACCTTTATTTTTGATAATTGGCATCTCACTTTCGAGAAGCTTATCCACCTTTATTTCTGATAAGTGGCATCTCTCTTTCGAGAAGCTTATCCACCTTTATTTTCGCTAAGTGGCATCTCTCTTTCGAGAAGCTTATCCACCTTTATTTTCGATAAGCGGAATCTCTCTTTCGAGAAGCTTATCCACCTTTATTTTCAATAAGTGGTATCTCTCTTTCGAGTAGATTAACCACCTATATTTTCAACAAGTGGCATCTGTCTTTTGAGAAGCTTATCCACCTTTATTTTCAATAAGTGGGATCTCTCTTTTAGGTAGGTTATCCTCCTTTATTTTCGATTAGTGGCATCTGTCTTTCGTAAAGTTTATTCATCTTTATTTTTGATAAGTGGCATCTCTCTTTCGAGAAGCTTATCCACATTTATTTTCGATAAGTGGCATCTCTCTTTCGAGAAGCTTATCCACCTTTATTTTTGATAAGTGGCATCTCTCTTTCGAGAAGCTTATCCACCTTTATTTTCGATAAGTGGCATCTCTCTTTCGAGAAGCTTATCCATCTTTATTTTCGATAAGTGGCATCTCTCTTTCGAGAAGCTTATCCACCTTTATTTATGATAAGTGTCATCTCTCTTTAGAGAAGCTTATCTACCGTTATGTTCGATAAATGGCATCTATCTTTCGAGAAGCTTATCCACCTTTATTTATGATAAGTGGCATCTCTCTTTAGATAAGCTTATCCACCTTTATTTTCGATAAGTGGCATCTCTCTTTCGAGAAGCTTATCCACCTTTATTTTCGATAAGTGGCATCTCTCTTTCGAGTAGCTTATCCACCTTTATTTTCGATAAGTGGCATCTCTCTTTCGAGAAGCTTATCCACCTTTATTTTCGATAAGTGGAATCTCTCTTTCGAGAAGCTTATCCACCTTTATTTTTGATAATTGGCATCTCTCTTTCGAGAAGCTTATCCACCTTTATTTTTGATAATTGGCATCTCACTTTCGAGAAGCTTATCCACCTTTATTTCTGATAAATGGCATCTCTCTTTCGAGAAGCTTATCCACCTTTATTTTCGATAAGTGGTATCTCTGTTTCGAGAAGCTTATCCAACTTTATTTTCAATAGGTGGAATCTCTCTTTCGAGAAGATTATCCACCTTTATTTATGATAAGTGTCATCTCTCTTTAGAGAAGCTTATCTACCGTTATTTTCGATAAGTGGCATCTCTCTTTCGAGAAGCTTATCCACCTTTATTTTCGATAAGTGGCATCTCTCATTCGAGAAGCTTATCCACCTTTATTTATGATAAGCGTCATCTCTCTTTAGAGAAGCTTATCTACCGTTATGTTCATTTATTGGCATCTATCTTTCGAGAAGCTTATCCTCCTTTATTTTCGATTAGTGGCATCTCTCTTTAGAGAAGCTTATCCACATTTATTTTTGATCAGTGGCATCTCTCTTTCGAGAAGCTTATCCACCTTTATTTTCGATAAGTGGCATCTCTCTTTCGAGAAGCTTATCCACCTTTATTTTCGATAAGTGGCATCTCTCTTTCGAAAAGCTTATCCACCTTTATTTTTGATAAGTGGCATCTCTCTTTCGAGAGGCTTATCCATCTTTATTTTCGATAAGTGGCATCTCTCTTTCGAGAAGCTTATCCACCTTTATTTATGATAAGTGGAATCTCTCTTTCGAGAAGCTTATCCACCTTTATTTTCGATAAGTGGAATCTCTCTTTCGAGAAGCTTATCCACCTTTATTTTCGATAAGTGGCATCTCTCTTTCATGTAGCTTATCCACCTTTATTTTTGATAAGTGGCATCTCTCTTTCGAGAAGCTTATCCACCTTTATTTTCGATAAGTGGAATCTCTCTTTCGAGAAGCTTATCCACCTTTATTTTCGATAAGTGGCATCTCTCTTTCGAGAAGCTTATCCACCTTTATTTTCGATAAGTGGAACATCTCTTTCGAGAAGCTTATCCACCTTTATTTTCGATAAGTTGCATCTCTCTTTCGAGAAGCTTATCCACCTTTATTTTTGATAATTGGCATCTCACTTTCGAGAAGCTTATCCACCTTTATTTCTGATAAGTGGCATCTCTCTTTCGAGAAGCTTATCCACCTTTATTTTCGCTAAGTGGCATCTCTCTTTCGAGAAGCTTATCCACCTTTATTTTCGATAAGCGGAATCTCTCTTTCGAGAAGCTTATCCACCTTTATTTTCAATAAGTGGTATCTCTCTTTCGAGTAGATTAACCACCTATATTTTCAACAAGTGGCATCTGTCTTTTGAGAAGCTTATCCACCTTTATTTTCAATAAGTGGGATCTCTCTTTTAGGTAGGTTATCCTCCTTTATTTTCGATTAGTGGCATCTGTCTTTCGTAAAGTTTATTCATCTTTATTTTTGATAAGTGGCATCTCTCTTTCGAGAAGCTTATCCACATTTATTTTCGATAAGTGGCATCTCTCTTTCGAGAAGCTTATCCACCTTTATTTTTGATAAGTGGCATCTCTCTTTCGAGAAGCTTATCCACCTTTATTTTCGATAAGTGGCATCTCTCTTTCGAGAAGCTTATCCATCTTTATTTTCGATAAGTGGCATCTCTCTTTCGAGAAGCTTATCCACCTTTATTTATGATAAGTGTCATCTCTCTTTAGAGAAGCTTATCTACCGTTATGTTCGATAAATGGCATCTATCTTTCGAGAAGCTTATCCACCTTTATTTATGATAAGTGGCATCTCTCTTTAGATAAGCTTATCCACCTTTATTTTCGATAAGTGGCATCTCTCTTTCGAGAAGCTTATCCACCTTTATTTTCGATAAGTGGCATCTCTCTTTCGAGTAGCTTATCCACCTTTTTTTTCGATAAGTGGCATCTCTCTTTCGAGAAGCTTATCCACCTTTATTTTCGATAAGTGGAATCTCTCTTTCGAGAAGCTTATCCACCTTTATTTTTGATAATTGGCATCTCTCTTTCGAGAAGCTTATCCACCTTTATTTTTGATAATTGGCATCTCACTTTCGAGAAGCTTATCCACCTTTATTTCTGATAAATGGCATCTCTCTTTCGAGAAGCTTATCCACCTTTATTTTCGATAAGTGGTATCTCTGTTTCGAGAAGCTTATCCAACTTTATTTTCAATAGGTGGAATCTCTCTTTCGAGAAGATTATCCACCTTTATTTATGATAAGTGTCATCTCTCTTTAGAGAAGCTTATCTACCGTTATTTTCGATAAGTGGCATCTCTCTTTCGAGAAGCTTATCCACCTTTATTTTCGATAAGTGGCATCTCTCATTCGAGAAGCTTATCCACCTTTATTTATGATAAGCGTCATCTCTCTTTAGAGAAGCTTATCTACCGTTATGTTCATTTATTGGCATCTATCTTTCGAGAAGCTTATCCTCCTTTATTTTCGATTAGTGGCATCTCTCTTTAGAGAAGCTTATCCACATTTATTTTTGATCAGTGGCATCTCTCTTTCGAGAAGCTTATCCACCTTTATTTTCGATAAGTGGCATCTCTCTTTCGAGAAGCTTATCCACCTTTATTTTCGATAAGTGGCATCTCTCTTTCGAAAAGCTTATCCACCTTTATTTTTGATAAGTGGCATCTCTCTTTCGAGAGGCTTATCCATCTTTATTTTCGATAAGTGGCATCTCTCTTTCGAGAAGCTTATCCACCTTTATTTATGATAAGTGGCATCTCTCTTTTGAGAAGCTTATCCACCTTTATTTTTGATAAGTGGAATCTCTCTTTCGAGAAGCTTATCCACCTTTATTTTCGATAAGTGGAATCTCTCTTTCGAGAAGCTTATCCACCTTTATTTTCGATAAGTGGCATCTCTCTTTCGTGTAGCTTATCCACCTTTATTTTTGATAAGTGGCATCTCTCTTTCGAGAAGCTTATCCACCTTTATTTTCGATAAGTGGAATCTCTCTTTCGAGAAGCTTATCCACCTTTATTTTCGATAAGTGGCATCTCTCTTTCGAGAAGCTTATCCACCTTTATTTTCGATAAGTGGAACATCTCTTTCGAGAAGCTTATCCACCTTTATTTTCGATAAGTGGCATCTCTCTTTCGAGAAGCTTATCCACCTTTATTTTTGATAATTGGCATCTCATTTTCGAGAAGCTTATCCACCTTTATTTCTGTTAAGTGGCATCTCTCTTTCGAGAAGCTTATCCACCTTTATTTTCGATAAGTGGCATCTCTCTTTCGAGAAGCTTATCCACCTTTATTTTCGATAAGCGAAATCTCTCTTTCGAGAAGCTTATCCACCTTTATTTTCAATAAGTGGTATCTCTCTTTCGAGTAGATTAACCACCTATATTTTCAACAAGTGGCATCTGTCTTTTGAGAAGCTTATCCACCTTTATTTTCAATAAGTGGGATCTCTCTTTTAGGCAGGTTATCCTCCTTTATTTTCGATTAGTGGCATCTGTCTTTCGTAAAGCTTATTCACCTTTATTTTTGATAAGTGGCATCTCTCTTTCGAGAAGCTTATCCACATTTATTTTCGATAAGTGGCATCTCTCTTTCGAGAAGCTTATCCACCTTTATTTTTGATAAGTGCCATCTCTGTTTCGAGAAGCTTATCCACCTTTATTTTCGATAAGTGGCATCTCTCTTTCGAGAAGCTTATCCATCTTTATTTACGATAAGTGGCATCTCTCTTTCGAGAAGCTTATCCACCTTTATTTATGATAAGTGTCATCTCTCTTTAGAGAAGCTTATCTACCGTTATGTTCATTTATTGGCATCTATCTTTCGAGAAGCTTATCCTCCTTTATTTTCAATTAGTGGCATCTCTCTTTAGAGAAGCTTATCCACATTTATTTTTGATCAGTGGCATCTCTCTTTCGAGAAGCTTATCCACCTTTATTTTCAATAAGTGGTATCTCTCTTTCGAGTAGATTAACCACCTA